>JALXFT010004055.1:0-83327 GCA_023376895.1 Aspiorhynchus laticeps | reverse complement strand
GCAGGCATCAAATTTTAAATGAGCTCATTTAGTGGATAAAAGTGTAAAATGTCTCTGTAAACATTTATGTTCTCTATGTTCTATTGTGAAAATATTGGCTCATGTGATTTGAAAGTCTTTTAGTTTTAATTTTATTCAAATTTAAAAAACGTCCCAACATTTCCGGAATTTGGGTTGTAAATACACACACATACACACATACAGGTGCATCTCAATAAATTAGAATGTCATGGAAAAGTTCATTTATTTCAATAATTCAACTCAAATTGTGTATTAAATAAATGTAATGCACACAGACTGAAGTAGTTTAAGTCTTTGGTTCTTTTAATTGTGATGATTTAGGCTCACATTTAACAAAAACCCACCAATTCACAATCTCACCAAATTAAAACATTTTATAAGACCAATAAAAAAAACATTTTTAGTGAATTGTTGGCCTTCTGGAAAGTATGTTAATTTATTGTATATGTACTCCATACTTGGTAGGGGCTTCTTTTGCTTTAATTACTGCCTCAATTCGGCGTGGCATGGAGGTGATCAGTTTGTGGCACTGCTGATGTGGTATGGAAGCCCAGGTTTCTTTGACAGTGACCTTCAGGTCATCTGCATTGTTGGGTCTGGTGTCTCTCATCTTCCTCTTGACAATACCCCATAGATTCTCTTGCTGGCCAATCAAGCACAGTAACACCATGGACATTGAACCAGCTTTTGGTACCTTTGGCAGTGTGGGCAGGTGCCAAGTCCTGCTGGAAAATGAAATCAGCATCTCCATAAAGCTTGTCAGCAGAAGGAAGCATGAAGTGCTCTAAAATTTCCTGGTAGATGTCTGCGTTGACTGTGGACTTCAGAAAACACAGTGGACCAACACCAGCAGATGACATGGCAGCCCAAATCATCACTGACTGTGGAAACTTCACACTGGACTTCAAGCAACATGGATTATGTGCCTCTCCACTCTTCCTCCAGACTCTGGGACCTTGATTTCCAAATTAAATGCAAAATTAATTTCATCTGAAAAGAGGACTTTGGACCACTGAGCAACAGTCCAGTTATTTTTCTCCACAGCCCAGGTAAGATGCTTCTGACGTTGTCTCTGGTTCAGAAGTGGCTTGGTAGCCCTTTTCCTGAAGACGTCTGAGCGTGGTGACTCTTGATGCACTGACTCCAGCTTCAGTCCACTCCTTGTGAGCTTCACAAGGAGTGGACTGAAGCTTCAGACGTCTTCAGGTATTCTCAAGCTTGCGGTCATCCCTGTTGCTTGTGCACCTTTTCCTACACAAATTCTTCCTTCCAGTCAACTCAAAGTCATAGTTAAAAGTCATAGTTAGACCTTCAATGCTTTATTGATTTGGTTAATCAATTATTTTTTTTAAACTAAGCAGGCACAAATGGTTAAAGTGCTCCAGATCATGATAGGTAAACTGCATTAAACATCTAGCGTTCTGTATTAGAGCCTGTGCCCTTTGACAGCCCTTTGCCTCTTTGGGCATTTCCAACTAATTGCATACGCTCATTATCCAATTGTAAAGGATTTATATGCCCAGTAATTAAAATATCCAGGATTGTTAATGTTCTTGACATTGCAGATGTTAACCCTCAGCATCCGAACCCAATACATCAGAACAGGTTTAAAACAAACACATACAGTTACTTTGGACTGCAGTTATCATAACGTAAAATCATACTGAAGAAGATAAATGACAAACTTACCAAAAATAACACACCTAGATTTAAGGAAGAAACGTCCTCTCACAATCCCAACCGCAGCCTCCTCAAAACCTCAAAGATGATTGATCCATCACAGACCACTGGATAACCTAAAGTTACCCAATAATCAAGAACTTGTTTTGGAAAACACCTCCGTAACCCTACGGCTTACTCTCTGAGTCTCAGCCGATGGGCCGCTGGTTTATGTAGCAACTGTGTGTTCAGTTTGGCAGGTCTGAGTGATTATGCACCGACTAGCGTGTTTTCCACCAATTTATTCCCTCCAGGATCAATCACCGGGATTCAAGGCTGGTCATGTTCAGTTTTCGGATGGTGGCCCTCATAGCACTGGGGATAGGGCCTGGGTTGACATGGCTTTCTGAGCCAGATGTCCCCAGCGTTACCTGAGCAGAGAGCTTCGCTGAGGCCACCTTAAACACATGGCCAGGGTGACCTGAGGGAAAGACCAAAACAACACGCTCACGTCCCTACAACTCAACAACATAAAGACAAAAGACCCACAGCGAGTGACTCATGATGACTCAATGTGATTTACAAGAGAATAAAAGCTACAAGCTGTCAAGGCAAGAGGCCTTGATCAATACCATTAATGATCTAGACATAACTGATCAATATGGTTACTGATCTAGACATAATTCAGCCACTGTTTAGAGCAAATCAAGGGCAGCGATCAATTAACTAATCATCTTAATTTCATAATCGGCACCAAATGAACACCAGTGTCAGGTTAGGACTGCTGGCAGAATATCTTCATTCAGCGTACTGGTTAAATGAAAAAAAAAGTCTGGTAATAAAACAAGCGTAGTCTGCAAGAATGTAACTTTTGTAAGAAAAACATGGGTAACACCTTAGTATAGGGAGCAATTCTCACTATTAACTAGTTGCTTATTACTAGTTGCGTGCCTATTATTAGTGCTTATATTAATAGTGCATTATAGTGCATATTCTACATCCCTATTCCTACCCAATACCTAAACTTAACAACCACCTTACTAACTATTAATAAGCAGCAAATTAGGAGTTTATTGAGGCAAAAGTCATAGTTAATAGTTTGTTAATAGTGAGAATTAGACCTTAAAATAAAGTGTGACCAAAACATTAATTGCCACAACAATAAGCTCTTTTCCAAATCTCAGTGAGCTGCCTTCCTAGACAGCATTTTAAGGCATAACAAGCACATTTTCAGCATTAGGACTGTTTCAAAATGAGCAAAATGAGGCTGCCTTATGAGTTACCTCATACTTTATTAACCAAAATCTTAAGCAGCACTGCATGTATACTTTGCAGAAAAGATCATCCTAGAACTCAATGTGACAAGCTCTAATCATTAGAGATTAATAAGAGAGCAATTTTGCATTTAATTGTGGCAATAAATCAATTAATAAAAAAAAAAACCTAGGGCTGTCAATCGATTGAAATATTTAATTGCAATTAATCGTATGATTGTCGTGAGTTAACTCGTGATTAATTGCAATTTTTATCGCACATTTTTATCTGTTCTAAATGTACCTTAAATTAATTTCAAGTTTGTAATACTCTAATCAACATGGGCATGGACAAATATGGATGTTTTATGTAAATATATGTTTATTATTAGTGAAACCATAGTCAACATGGAGCATGAAGTCAAGACATGTTTCAAAGGTCATAGATGTTTTTCAAAGATCTTGTTCATGTCTATTAGACACATGAAAAAAGAACATATAAATACCAAGTTCCTATTACTTCTCTTTCATTGCACTGAGTAGTTTACTTACACAAGCCTGTTTACATTTTCGCAGGACAGGGCAGCCCACTTCTTCTGAACAGGCAACATGTACATTTATTATTACATTTGTTTGCCTCTCTGTGCCCACATACTGTTTTTTGATGCAGCTAAATTGTCAATAAAAATGTTTTCATTTATACATTTGACTATTTCTTTTGTCAGAAAACCAAATTAATATGAAATAGTGACTGAAACGCGACCCATTAAGACTACATAACCAGCTCTCCCGTCCAAGATGTTAATCTGCACAAAAACCCTGATAATCAAGTCGTCATCTGATGAAATCAAATACACATTCGATAAAGACAATAGCTGTGCTGTGATTTCAGCTATAGTTTGCACGTAAAATTAGAGAAGCAACATAATATCTGTTTTAACTGAAAGCGCTGCTCCTCTCAGAGAGAGAAGTGTGTGAGCACGCTGGTAAAGCAAGACCTCGCGCTCGTGTGGCAGTACCGGCGAGTCTCAGAAACTAAATAAGGTTTCCGCAAACCCTAAAGATGTGTCGCTTAAAAAAAAAGAGGTTGTTAAAGGGGTCTGCAAAGTCGCTAATGGCTCGTTTCCACCGAGCGGTACGGGTCAGTACAGTACAGTACGGTACGGTACGGGACCGAACACCCTGATGTAGCTTGCGTTTCCACTGCCAACAGTACCCTAACTTGATAGGCGTGGTGTATGCCGGACTGACGGCTGAAGGTCTGGAGTGTATGGTAGCTTTCATTGGCCAAGGCCCACCCATGAGGCCGTTTGACCGACATGTCAAACAACCAATCACAGTTCGTTTCGCTCAGCATCATGTTTCGGGGTGTGGAAATGTCGCCACAATAACAGACCGGTGTGTAAATCCCTTGGACATATTTTAAAGATTCTATGCCGCGAAGTTTAAATATTTCACATACTTTTGAAAATCCAGCATTTATTTGATCCTGACAAGCGTTTGTCATCACAGTTGTAAACAACGGCTTTCTTCTTTTGTGAGGGGGTTTGGCATCACGGCATTTTTGTTTCCAGGCAGAACGTTAAAGAACGCGACACACGTTTCCCGGAAATCCTGTATAATTCAACAAATCAGAGGACGACTTCAAAGCTCCTGAATTGTTTCCACTTTTCCAACGTTCTGTGGCCATGACGTCTGAGGCTGAAACTAGCCGGAATGTAACGATCGGCGATAAAGCACATCAATAAGCACAACTCTGCCTCTTTTATGTCAGTTTTAATGAACAATAATAGCCATTATAAAAGTATAAGTACAAAGTATAAGAGGCTTATATAAGAGGAAATAAAGACAAAAGCGAACAATTCAGTCAAACGTATGCTACAAAGTCAGTGCTGTACTATGGTAAAGTTCAAAATAAATATAAAGTTATGTCAGAAGGACAAGCTGAGCGTAAGGCTGCTCTAGGCGGATACATGAGCACTGAGCGCCCGGTGATCGCCTGGAGCTCCGAAATCGGCATAGCAAATTTTCAAATAGGCGCTATATCTTTATAAATAAACTGCAGATTTGAGTTTTAAACAACTACATTCTCGCCTGAAAAACTCTTAAAACTACATTTCATGACATAATAAACAGTAATATTTAGAAAATTACGCAGGTTTTTGGGCAATGACGTTTCACAAGAACAGACAAGCTTCCACAAGAACAGACAAGAATGCATATTGAGAAACCGCTATTGTCTGTGTGAACATATAAAATTATAAAATACACTGTTAGCCTATATTTTTTTGTGTTTGCACACTCTGATGTAATAAGCCGAACACAGTAGAGTGGAACAAGTGAAGCTTTATCCCCTTGTATCACGCAAAAGTGACGATTCTAGTCAACCAATCAACGTTCTGCAGTGAATTTAGCTCCACCCTTTTGGTACCCTTTGCTGTGCTAGGTACCACAACGAAGGGTACCAAAAAAAGTGGTATGGTACGGTTTGCTATTTTGGTACCATTTACAACTTCTGACAATGGAAACGGACATAATTGCGTACCGTACCGTACTGTACCGAACCGTACCACTCCGTGGAAATGAGCCATAAGCTAGCTTCTAAAGATCCTCCTCCTATCTGCAGCAATATTATGGATGTGTTAAATATCATTATAGTAATGTATGTCTATATTTCATAAAAATTACATTTTACAGCAACCGTGTGAAAACAAACCTGGAGAGACATGAAGATTTGGGGAGAAAAATTAAAGCTTCTCAGTGCATTCCAGGGTTCATACATTCATGGTTTATATTCTAAATTCAATTGGGTGGGAATGCACCCAATTGGGACCAAGAATGCACAGGATATGTTGTCTTTTTTCATTTACTTACAGTAGAATACACAGGAAACATGAAAATAATCAGGAGGAAAATAATGCAGCGGGCTGAAAAGAGCTATTCTATAGATATTGTTGTTATATCATGTCACATTAATACACCAAATGTAGGGTCATTCTACAAAAATGGCCACTTTTGGTATGACAAAATGTCTTAAAATATATTTCTTTTTTAACATTTAAACTTTGACCACAAGATTACCTTTTGACTTTATGAATACATATACTGTAAATGACAGCTTAATTTATTTTAATTTTTTTTTGTGCAATTATTTCAAGACCACATGTATAATTTTGTGTCACTATTGTTACCTTTAGCAATATTAAAAGTTTTTATGAAATATTATTTCTCGATTTTTTTTCAGCACACATAGACAGAGTTACAGAAAAATAATAAAAATGCAAGAAATAAGTAAATTGTGTTTTATTTATTTAATGTGACAGACAAAAACAGTACAGTAACACAGTAACACCAGTGACACAATGAATCACCAGTGACCTGATATACTGATCTTCACTGTTGTTATCCATAAGGAAGGTAACACCAGTGACAATTTTCATGAAAAATACATTTTACAAAATGTCTGCTGCAAGGCATCAAACCACATGTTGTCAATCATGGTATACTCACTAAATTAATTAGTTTAAACATTTGTATTATAGGTTTTTTTTACAATTCCCAAAAAATAGGTCATACCAGTGACATCAACTAAAAGCTTCATATGAAATCATGAGATAAATGAGAAAATTTCTGATAACTGAAAAGAAACAGTGGACTAAACATGGGCCTTTTTTCATAGATCTTTAGAAACTAGGAAGGAGGAAGTCAAGTGATGTCATCAGTGTGATTTTTTATTCCAAAATAAAAGACTTTTGTTAAGCGGTAACACCAGTGACATAACTCCAGGGGACCACTGTTTTCATTATATATTTTATAATATTTATTTGGCACTTTGTGTTTTTATGCCATTTACATTATATATTTGATAGTTATGAATAGACTTTTGTATTTTAAATGGTAGAAAATCCTGTTTTTGACCTCAAAATAAAGCAGTTTTGTGGTACTTGGAATACTATATAATTAATTAAAAAAAAATAATGCCACATTGATGGCTCAGGAAGGTGTAATTGTTCAAATGACATTGTTTCATTTTAAAATATAAAAAAATTGTAACCCTAATGTGTATTTCAATTGTAATATTTCTGTAAAGTCTAGGGACAGAAAAGTGGACGTTTCTGTAGAATGACCCTGTAACGTTATTCTCCTGACTTCTAAAAATAGAAAATTAATGAAAATTTACAGCCCATTCAGTCAAAATGATGGATAAGGATTTTTTTGTAGCACAGTCTTATGATTTGAAATGATTTGTTGCAGTCTTCTTGAGTGGAACTTCCCCCAAACTGGAAGTGTCTCCCATTATATAAAAAGCAGTAGGTTCGTTAGGAAAAAGGTGTATAGTCTTAAATTTTTTTTTTTTTTTTTTTTGTAAGAATGTTTAAACGATAGTCGCTTCCCGTTATATTAGTGGTACAACAAATTCATCATGCTCAAATTATTATAATTCATTATTTTTTTATAATTTTAAGCATTCTGTGCATATATAGTTTTACAGTTTACTACACTTAGCAGGCAGTTATATGAATTACAACAGATTCATCACACACACCAATGCTCCATCCTACGATTGCTCTTAGATGGGACTGTGAATAAGAGAGAAAGACACTGAAACCATCAGTTTGCATGACCATAACAGGAATAAAAATAGTTTGACTCAGCACACACAGACTTAACCGAGATTAAATTACACAGTTATGAAATACTCTCCATATAAGTTAATCAAGTGATGTTTCCTAAATATCCTCTCTAATGAGCTCCATAAAGGCAATCAGATCTACTAACCCAACTGAACCAAAGAAATCTATTGCACCAATAGTGCAATTAAGATAAGTTTCAACCATGCAAAGTTGATCAAGTTTGACCACACTGCAAAACCTCAACAAAACCTGCAGGACCCAGTTGAATTAAAACCAGAATTTGTCTTTCCAGGGAAATATGCATCTACAGCCACATATTGTTAAGTTTCCTCTGGAAACAATACTTTGTCAGTGAGGTGATGATACTTGCAAGCAGGGGTTTAGGAGAAAAGTTGAAAATGACACTTAGTGTCAAAAGGGTTGCCACCCCTGCTTAACTCCTAGCCCTAAAGACAAGCAGGGGTGAACAGGGCAGGATGGAGTATTAGGAGGTTAATTAGAGGGTCAGAAGTAATCTCTGTCTCACAGGATCAATAGAACGCTAAAAAGATGCAGATATGTGGACAAGATCCAGAGTGAACTTGATTGGTTCGAGACAGGTGACAGCATCTGGAATCTGCCATCTAGCAATACCAGTCAAAATGGGTTCAAGTACGGTCACATTTATTTACATAAAGCTTTATACAGATTGTTTCAAAACAACTTCACAGTAATACATAGGACAATAACCCCATTAATGTTGTAAAATGAATCAATTACGAGACACATTCTTGTAAAGTTCAAATTTAGTTTTCATCCGAGAAGCTGAACTGATAATACTATTGAATATTAATTGTCTTTTAAACCCCGTTTCCGCTGAGAAAAGCGATAATTCTAGGGAAATGAAAACTGCAGAGAAAAAGGACTGTTTTTGGGACCAGAATTGGAAAACACTTGTCAGCCGGATGCCTGCAGCAGATTTCAGGTTTCTAAAATTTGCATATCCCTAGGCAAAAGACTAAAGAGGTTCAGGTTTGTGTGTCTGTATCTTGTTGACTCTCAGATTGGCCTGCCAAAACATCAGGATTAAAGTCTATTGAGATGAAAGTCTATCTTTGGGTGCAAAGGTGCTTTCTGTTCGACCTATGAATAAATCTAGGTAACACTTTATTTTACGGTGTCCTTGTTACACACGTTGCATGTACTTACTATTATAATAACAATACATTTTACATAATTACATGCAAGTTGTCATGAATTCTGTCCATAGACTTCCATCCAACTGCCAACAAGAGGTCGCCTCTTCATCATATTGAATCTCACACCACAAAGACTGTTACATGTCACTACAATGCATGGACTACAGTTCCCATCATCCATTGCACTGATTACACACACACACACAGCTGAATGCACTGATTACACACACAGCTGAATCCAATCAGACATGCTTTATAAGCCCTGGACTTCCTCGTTCAGATCGCCGAGTATTGTTCTGCATTTATCACTCTTAGGGCCTGTTTACACCTGGTCATTTCATGCATTTTCGCTGATCTGATATCTATCTGATTTGTTAAAACGTTTCCATTTACACTTGGCCACATAAATGTGTCTTCGCAAAATGGATATAAATCCGATCTTCAATTCCCTCACTATATTTAAATTTAACGGAGTTCACGTCAACGAAATCAAAAGATAAGCGCTGCATTTTAGTAATTATCAGCTTATTTAAAGATCAAACACCGCAATAGGAGAGCGCGCGGCATCAGCACTGAAAAGATAAGTTGTCTTACTACTTTTAATGAAGATGATTGTGTGTTGAGCATCTGCGTCCATCCGGTGAATCTCACGCACACACCTAAAATAGCAAATCGGGTCTTTTCCGTGCCTGCTTCATGCCTTGCGGGATGGGGCTGTTGTTCCCCACACACACTATTAAACATTTACATGGAGGAACCTTATGAACACAAGCGCG
Source organism: Aspiorhynchus laticeps (assembly GCA_023376895.1). Lineage (NCBI taxonomy): Eukaryota > Metazoa > Chordata > Actinopteri > Cypriniformes > Cyprinidae > Aspiorhynchus > Aspiorhynchus laticeps. The sequence continues at coordinate 73,806 of JALXFT010004055.1, read as the reverse complement.
CTCACACACACAGGTGTACACTCAAGCATTCACATTGGTGTAAAAACAGGTGCTCACAGACACACATTGTCTTGATCTGCTGTTGCTTCAAAACTTATTTTGTAATATTAGTTATGTGTGCTGCTCAATAACATTTAACATTTAGAATTTATTGTGATTTATACAGATGTTGGTTGTTGCTGCAGTCTCTTTGATGTTGTGTCTTCGGTTGTTTTCTCTTTTTGTCAGCAGGTATTGAAGCAAATTGTCTGTTTTTTTTTTTTTGTTTTTTTTTCTCTCTCTCTCTATCTATCCCCCATTCTCCTTTTTTCTCTCTCTCTCTTCCCCTTCTTTGTTGACTTTCCCCACAACCTTTTTTTTTTTTTTCTCCTTCTTTCTCTCTCGTTTTCTCTGTCCCCTGGTCTTGTCTGTCACAGTGTGGTTAAGTAAAAGGGTATATAAAATTAAATTAATTAATTAATATAAAAAATAAAATAAAAAAAATAAAAAAATATATGTATATATAAAAAAAAAAAAAAAAAAAAAAAAAAAAAAAAAAAAATTTAATAAATATATTTAATTAAAAAAAGAAAAAAAAAAAAAAAAAAAAAAGAAAAAAGGCTGTGAATGATGATAGTATAGCCATGCATATGTACTGTCATGTGTTATCTGTGCTACTGACAGGCCAAAAAAAAAAAAAAAAAAAAATAGCAAATCGGCGTTCTAATGCCGCGCCGTTACTGCGGCTCGCCGATGATGGTCACAGCGAGTGCGTTTCCTGCTTGGGGAAATCCCATGCAGATGCCGCGCTCGCTGGCTCTGATTGTTCTCACTGCGAGAACATCATTCTCAACTCTCTTTCTTTCTTTTCAGTCTTTCTTTTCAGAGAGCGACCCCGCCCCTCGCGCCCACCCGTTTTCTTCCTCCCAGGGACCTGTGAGGAAAAAACAGCGAGGCAGAGGATCTCAGTGCCCGGTTGAGAGCGAGCTCACTTCGGCTCAGATCCCGCGTGCCTCGCTCTCACCACACAGAGAGATTTCTCCCGTCCTTTTTTCCCAACCTGACCAGCGTCCCTCTGCAAGCGCGAGCGATCTGGTCTCGTTCGGGGGAAGTGACAATGAGCTGGCCGATGACAGCATGTCACTGGCAGCTTCAGATGCTGAGGAGCTGTCGGGCTCGGTAACTGACCCCGCCCCATCACGTTTGCCCGCACCCAGTGCCGCCAAAGCCGGGATGGATGCTGATCTTTTCCGTGTCCTCTCAAAAGCGGTTGAAGAGCTGGGTTTGGAGTGGTCTCCACCAGAGGAGCCCTCTCACAGCCATCTGGATGAGTGGTTCCTGCCGGGGCGCCATCAGGCCCCTCAGCAACGACCCTCGCCGTTCTTCCCTGAAGTTCACGACGAGCTCACGAGATCTTGGCGCTTCCTTTACTCTGCCTGCCTCCGTACTTCCGCTTCATCCGCCCTCACCACAATTGACGGCACTGAAGAAAAAGGGTATGAGAGGATGCCTCAACTAGACGAGTCAGTGGTTGCACATCTCTGCCCACCCACTGCCATCGGCTGGAAGGCGAAGGCCAGCCTACCGTCCAAGCCATGCAGGACCACTTCAGCGCTCGCTGGACGCTCCTACGCTTCAGCTGGACAGGCGGCTTCGGCGCTCCACTCTATGGTGGTTCTACAGGTCTATCAGGCCAAACTCCTCTCTGCCATAGACAAGTCTGAGCCTGATCCTGCAACTCTCAGGGAGCTGAGAAGTGCAACAGACCTGGCTTTGCGAGACACCAAGACCACCGCCCAAGCCATAGGAAGGTCTATGGCCAGCCTGGTGGTGTTCGAGCACCACCTGTGGCTCACGCTGACGGAGATTAAGGATGTGGACAAGGTCTCCTTCCTTGATGCTCCGATTTCCCCCAGCGGCCTCTTTGAACCTGCGGTGGAAGGATTCGCTGAGCGCTTCACAGAAGCACAGAAGGCGTCACAGGCTATGCGACATTTCCTGCCCAAGCGCTCCAGCTCAGCAGCTGCTCAGAGTCGCCCCAATACTGCGCCGACTCAGCAGCCCACGAAGCCTGCACCTGGCCTGCCGTTTCCGCCCCTCAGCCTGCCAAGACTCAGCAGACGCGAGGGCGTTCACGCTCAGCCAGACGCTACCCCTTTCCGAAGCGCCAGGGCCCCCGTCCCAGGATAGCGTTGGACCCTGTGCCGCCGGCATCCTCCTGATCTGCAGGACAGGAAGAGGAAAGGGTCAAGTCCCGCCACGGCCGGACCGCCCACCAAACAGCCTCTCTTAGAAAACCTCTTTTCACCCCGTTCTTTTCCGGGTGCAGAGGGAATTGTGTTTGTTGCAAATACAGGGGCCGTACAAGCGCCCATGCAACCATCCGCTATGATAGTGGAAAAAATAAAACAAAAATTATCAAAAAGAGAGCAGTTTTCCTCTTCTGTCCCTCACGAGTGCCCTGCCTCCGTGCAGCCGGCCACTCGAGTTTATCCAACCCCTTGCCACATGGGCCGAGGCCTGGAAGGCCATCCCCAGAGTGTCAGATTGGGTTATGGGGATAATAAAACAAGGTTTTTCACTCCAATTCGCTCGAAGACCCCCACGTTTCAGCGGCGTGGTCTCCACCTCGGAGCAGAGCAAGAACGCTCGCGTTCTGCGCTCAGAGGTGATGATGTTGCTGGAAAAAGGAGCCATAGAAATGGTCCCTCCAGCTCTGAGCGAGTCAGGCTTTTACAGCCGTTACTTCCTCCTTACAGCCGTTCAGGATGATCACGCTGAAGCAGATCCTCTCGCAGATTCGCACAGGGGACTGGTTCTGTTCTCTGGATCTGAAAGACGCATACTTTCACATCCAGATAGCCCCCCCATCACAGACAATTCTTGAGATTCGCCTTCGAGGGAGTGGCTTACCAGTACACGGTCCTACCCTTTTGACTGTCTCTGGCCCCCCGTACTTGTGCATGGACGCGGCTCTTTCCCCTCTAAGACAGATGGGAATCCGCATTCTCAACTACCTCGACGACTGGCTCATTCTGGCCCAGTCAGAGGTGGAGCTACTTTTGCACAGAACCCTCCTCCTCAGCCACTTAGAGCGCCTGGGGCTCAGGGTCAATTTCGCCAAGAGCGCACTGTCTCCCAGCCGACGAGTGTCGTTCCTGGGAACAGTTCTGGACTCAGCTCGCATGATAGCTGTGATAGCGCCAGAACGCGCTCTGGCCATTCAGAAACTCGCGGCCACCTTCAAGAGCGGCACCGCTCGCCCACTCAAAGCGTTTCAGAGAATGCTGGGCCTTCATGGCTGCAGCATCGCCAGTGTTACAGCTGGGCCTGCCCCTTCAACGCTGGTTGAAACCACGGGTTTCACACAATGCATGGCGTCATGGACGCCTGCACATCAGGGTGAATCAGGCCTGTGTGACAGCCCTGACCCCCTGGAAGAACCCACGATGGTTGAAGAAGGGCGTGGCCATGGGGTTGGTCTACAACAGGAAAGTTGTCACGACAGACGCCTCCAACACAGGTTGGGGGGCGCTGTGCGAAGGCAAACCGACATTCGGCCATTGGTCGAAGGCGGAGAAAGGCTTCCACATCAACTGCTTGGAAATGCTAGCAGTTTGTTGAGCCTGCCAGTTTTTCCTGCCAGACCTAATAGGACGCCATGTGCTGATTCGCTCAGACAACATGTCCGTGGTGTCCTATATAAATCACCAGGGAGGTGTCTCCTCGAAGCGCCTCTTCATTCTGGCAGAGCGCCTTCTGGAATGGGCTCAGCTCAACCTGCGCTCGCTGAGGGGAGCATACCTGCCGGGCAGATTAAACCAAGGAGCGGATATGTTATCTCGGAGCAATGTCCCCTCGGAGGAGTGGATGCTCCATCCCCAGACAGTTCAGAATATCTGGAAGACCTTTGGTAAGGCCGAAGTAGACTTTTCACCTCCAAAGACAGCTCTCACTGCCCAACTTATTATTCGAAGGACAGGGACGCGTTGGCCCGCGACTGGCCCAACCTCCTCCTTTATGCATTCCCCCCAATCGCCTTGCTTCCACAGGTTGTCAGGCGTGTCAGGGAACAGGGTCACAAGGTGCTATTGGTGGCCCCCTTGTCGAGGAACCAACCTTGGTTGTCAGAGCTGACTCAACTGCTGACAGCAGCCCCCTGGCCCGTGTCCCTGAGACGGGATCTCCTCTCTCAGGCGAACGGAACAATATGGCACCCTCGACCCGAGCTGTGGGCTCTCCACCTTTGGCCGCTCGACGAGAGCCTACCGGCCTCCCAGAGCGAGTGTTAAACACCATTTCTGAGGCTAGAGCCCCGTCTACGAGACGCCTCTACGCCCTTAAGTGGTCTGTTTTCTCCACTTGGTGCCTCAACCGTGGTGAAAACCCCTCTACCTCTGAGCTAGCGGTGGTTCTGTCCTTTCTGCAGGAACTGCTAGATAAAGGACGTTCTCACTCCACATTCAGGGTGTTCGAAGCAGCTATAGCGGCCTTTCATGCCCCTATAGCGGGTCAATCGGTAGGCAGAGACATCTCAGTTGTCCATTTTCTGAAGGGAGCCAAGAGGTTGAATCCACCTCGGCCCCTTACTGTCCCTACATGGGATCTGCCCACTGTACTGAGGGCCTTGAAGGGCCCTCCCTTTGAGCCGCTACAGTCTACGAACCTCCGGTCACTTTCACTGAAAACTGCTCTGCTACTAGCACTAGCGTCGGCCCAACGACTCCAAGGTCATCCTGAAACCAAGGCATGGTTACGTACCTAAGGTACTTTCAACCCCGTTCAGAGCTCAGTTCATCACACTCTCCGCGCTTCCTCCATCTGGGGAGGACCGGGAGTTTTCCTTGTTATGCCCTGTCAGAGCTCTGAGAATCTACTTTGAGCGTTCCGCCCCCTTTAGGCGTACGGAACAGCTCTTTGTTAGCTTCGGTAACCACGCCAAAGGGCATCCGGTCACGAAGCAGAGACTCTCTAAGTGGATAGTGGATGCTGTCATACTCTTCTTTGGGCCTACAATGCCCCATTGGAGTACGAGCCCATTCTACTAGAGGCATCGCCTCGTCATGGGCGTGGTCTAGCGGTGTGGCCATTACAGAGATTTGTGCGGCGGCTGGCTGGGCCACGGCGTCCACATTTGCTAGGTTTTATAACCTGGACATACCGGCCTTACAGGCCAGAGTCCACTCTACTTAGATGAGCTTGTATGCATACTCTGTGGGAACAATCCTGTCAGAGACTTCTTGACCGCAATGCGCTCAGGCTCTGATTGGCACCTTGCATACTCCTGTTTTGAACTGAGTATACAGGAGTCATATGGAACGATCACCCAGGCCGAGCATAACCTCTATGAGTTTAGCTCGTTTTAGCCTGGAGTATACTACTCACTTCCCTATGGGCATTAATGCTTATGGAGGTATATACAGTCGTTCATCTACCCTAGCACGGCGTGATTGAATTGAGTTCCCATATGCGTCTTTATCAAGACGCAGTACGAGTGGAGTATCGACAGGGAATGTACTCGGTTACTGTCGTAACCTCGGTTCCCTGAGATACGGAACGAGTACTGCGTACTTTGTCGTGCCAGGTAGCTGCACGACTCAGTTGTCGCTTCAGTCGAAATAACCTGAGGATCCTATGGCGAAACGGCCGCTTATACAGCCAGATGGCCCTGCCCATTCTGGCAGGTTTCGTCGCCATAGGCTCGTGCAGCTCCACAGTACTCGTTCCGTATCTCAGGGAACCGAGGTTACGAAGGTAACCAAGTACGTTTCTAGTTCTAGTTAGTCTAGTCATTTCGTGTTGCATTGTTTCCTGTTTCCTGATTCCTGCCTGTGTATCTTGGATTAATCCTTGTCTCACCGTTTGGACTCTGTTTGTACCTCGTCTGGACTATTACTCATGTTTCTGGATTACCCCTCTTGTCTAGCCCTCTGGATTTTGTTCGCCAATCGATGACCTACGCCAGCCCTAGGATGACCTACGCCAGCCTCTATGTCCTGCCTTATACACAGGGGCGGACTGGCCATCTGGACGTTCTGGAGAAGTCCAGAACGGCCGTCGGCCTGTCTGGTTCATCATCAAAGAAAAAGTTTCAGATTAAGTGACATTGACGACCGACATAAGGGGTGCTAATGCAATCTATTTTTGCTTATAATAAACTGAAACTGATGCGAAGGAGAGTGGGCTCATGATGGCAAGCAAAAGACGTGAAGATAAAGGCAGTTGGGAGAAGCTAAAAGCTAAAAAAACAAACAGTTACATCAGGTTACCTTTACCCGCCTCTCTCACTATACACAGCATGTAACACTATAGTAAGATCCCAGGACCCCCCTAGTCCAAGCGTCCACTGCTATTTATCACTCCACATGGTCTGGCATGAATATTCCATTAATTCATAAATAGACATTTAAGAGCTATTGAGTTCGAAAATAGAGTAAATGAAGTCGCCTATAAGGTGATTAGTCTGATTAACATGACACATACTGTACACACACACACACACACACACACACACACACACACACACACACACACACACACACACACACACACACACACACACACACACACACACACACACACACACACACACACACACACACACACACACACACACACACACACACACACACACACAGAGACATTTGCATACTCAAACTGAAGAATTCTGTTGTTTCAGGTTTCTAGATTCTAGGTTTATGTTTATCAATGTCATATACATTTTGCATTCTGCTCTTGTTATGTAGATTTTAAGTATTTTAGTTCAAACAATAATACATTTATTTCAATCCTCTGTTGAAAAAAAATAGAAACCATCACATAATTTGTAATGGTTTTACTGGTTATAATGAACATCATATTGGTTTTAATAGAAACTGTAATGGAGCCTTGTTGGTAATTGGTCACCTTCTATTCATGGCTTTTGTTAAAGCCACTAAATCCTAATGTAATATGTCCCAAAACACACTACAGGAAGCCATTATTTAATGGGTAAAAGTTGATGGTTTGTAATGTTTTTAATGGTATTTGTAGTGGAAATCATTCGAATTTCTGTGATGTTTCTATTGGTTTTGTCAGCAGGGTCACCATGGGTTTTGTTATGTTATTTGGCATAAACGCGATAGGATTGCTGTAATAATGTGAGATTATAGCGACTGATAGTAGCGACTGTTTGTAGTTGTGGTGGGCCTATTTGGGAGAAAATCCAGGGCCGTTTTTTACTGCCAGTCCATCCCTGCTTATACATATCTGTTTGCTGATGCTCAACCCTGCCTGTGTATTACCATGTCTATGAATAAACCTTTGTGTATGGATCCACACGTCTCACGTCTCGTTTGCCCTGTTACACAAGTAACCCTAATCATAAGCCTAACCATATAGTTGTCACGGTGCACACAGCAGGGAGAGACGAGGAACACTCAGACGAGGAGGTACTTCAAAATAATAGTCTTTAATGACACTATCAAGGGTAGACAGGGCAAGGTAGACAAGTAGAAACACCGGGAATGACGAGTAGACCAGCCGAAATGGAACTCAAAAGACAGGACTTACATACACCGGGTAATTAACACAATCACACACACACACCTGGACACGAATTAACTAATAACGACATGAAACTAACCATATACGGAAACAAGAGGCAGGAACACAAGACACACACGAAACAGGTCTGACATAACTCCCCCCTCCCGGAAGGCACGTCCCGTGCCGTAACAGTACTACCAGGGAGGGGGGGTGGGCACTCTGGAGACCCTACAGGACCGACACAGGGACATGCACAAGATGGGGCCTCCAGAGCGAAACGGACAGACGGAGGCCCAGGAGGAGCAGGGAGCTCAGGAGGCCAAGGCAGGTGGTCCATGGTGGCCATGGCCTCGGGCCTCGGCCCGGCCACTACAGCGGGACCTTTGTACCCCCCCAAAAAAAATCCATGGGGCAGCTCAGTGGTATCAGGAGCCCTCCGGGGCTAAACACACACAAACACAGTACTTTAAAAGACCTTGGTCACAGTCTGGTCAATGACCGGCTGGCGAAACCATAACCGGCTGGCTTGACCACCCAACGGCGGGGGCCGGCGAGCTGGAGGAAGCCACAGCCGGTGGCGGGCCGAGTGACCGCGGACGGCGGGTTGGCCTTCCCCACGAACTAGAGGCAGCCGCCGACAGTGGGATGGCTTTCCCCACAGACGGCGGCGTGATTTCCTGCAAACGGCGGGGTCGGTGAGCCGCGGACTGCGGCGTGAACTGAAGGGGCGAGTTGGCTTTCCCCGCCAACGACAACCAGCGGGCATAAGTAAGCAGCAATCCGGCGAGCTTGAGTCAGCGGCAATGCGACAGGCTTGAGTCAGCGGCAATCCGGCGGGCTTGAATCAGAGGCAGGCTGGCGGGCATTGAGTCAGAGGCAGGCCGGCGGGCATTGATTCAGCGGCGGGCCGGTGGGCTAGGGTTAGCCATGGATGGCGGCGTCGTCCTCTCCTGCGAACGGTGGGCTGGTTGATCCGCGAACGGCGACGTGAACTCCCGCGAACGGCGGGATGGCTGAGCCGCGGCGGCGTCAAGTCCCACGAACGGCGGCGAGAACTCCCGCGAACAGCGGAATGGGAGAGCCGCGAATGGCGGCGTAAACTCCCGCGAACGGCGGGCATGAGGGCGAGCGGCGAGCGGACTCCCTTGCCGCGAGGGACAAAACTCAGGAACAACCAAAAAACTTGAAAAACGAACAAAACAAAATGAGGTGAAGGGACGACGCTTACTGTTTGGTCTGGTCTTCTGTCACGGTGCACACAGCAGGGAGAGACGAGGAACACTCAGACGAGGAGGTATTTCAAAATAATAGTCTTTAATGACAACATCAAGGGTAGACAGGGCAAGGTAGACAAGTAGAAACACCGGGAATGACGAGTAGACCAGCCGAAATGGAACTCAAAAGACAGGACTTACATACACCGGGTAATTAACACATAATCACACACACACACACCTGGACACAAATTAACTAATAACGACATGAAACTAACCATATACGGAAACAAGAGGCAGGAACACAAGACACACACGAAACAGGTCTGACATAAGTAAGTACATGTAGTTAATTAATATTACTCAGTACTTAAATGAGCAGTGTGTAGTTTTTAGCAGCATCTAGCGGTTGAGTTTGCGAATTGCAACCAACGGCTCAGTCCCCCACTCACCCCTCCCTTTAGAGAAGCTACGGTGGCCGATACAGGGCTAAGATGCCGTCGTCTGAGACCGCAGAGAGCAATGAGGTTTCTTTACAAAGGTAAATTAAGGAATTATATTTACTTAATTATTCAATAAACGATGTCATTGCGAATATTACTGTTACTTGTTCATCATTGTGTCAGTTTTTTTCGCGAGAACAACATAGTGATGAAACGCGCTCTGTAGAGCAGTTTGTCCATTAAGGGCTACTGTAGAAACATGATGGCGACTTCCATGTGAGGGTACATGTAGTTATAAATCGCTCATTCTAAGGTAATAAAAACATAACAGTTCATTAAGTAAGGTCTTTATACTCCTCTGAAAACGTAGTTATGTATATTATATTGCATTTCTGTCTATAGATCATCCTAAATATTACACAGTGCACCTTTAAAAGTATAATTACACTTTAAAAAGCACACCTTAAATAATAAAGTGTAACCTAAGTCTGACAAAATTTTAGGATTGGTCATTTTTCTAATGAATCTAATTTCATGATATCCAAATAAAATCAATCGCATCTATCAACATTTGCCCACATGAATGAAGATCCTTTAGAGACACTGCATTACCAGACAAAAGCACTGAAAGGACAAAGCATGGCTTTAAAAATCAATAACATTTTATTTTATTTAATTTCCATAACATTGACCATCATCCAACAGTCCATGCAGAACAGACCGTTTGATTAGTTTATCAGTCAGTCTTACTCCTGGGACCATCTGCATACATAAGGTTGCTATGTTAAGACTGTGTCTTAGAACTATTTTGATCAATTAGAAGTCAGCCAAGTGGTGATCAGTCTTGCTTTTCAGATCCACATTAGGCTATTCGCCATTTTTATGTAGCTGACTTAAAAAATTATAACCAGTCTTAAAGAACAAAATCAGATGACAGTTTTGCAAGACTAGTCTAAGCAGTTCATTCAACCAGCAACTGTTTACACACAAAGCCGTCCTATTTATTATCTGTGATTATTTTTTATCGGTCCCCATACATGTGCAGACTGACTGAAAGATGATGTTAAGTGTTCATGGAAAAGAGATTTCAGCAAATTTCTTTTGATTCATTATGTCGTGATATTGTTTTAAAAAAGTAGCTCTTTAGTAATTAATTAAAGGATTAAAGACACAAAAGCTTTGTTAAGGACATCAGTTTCCATAAACACAAAATTCAAATGTGACATTGTCAGCGGAAGCCAAAACAAGCGATTCGGATTATATTACAGGTGCATCTCAATAAATTTGAATGTCGGGAAAAAGTTCATTTATTTCAGTAATTCAACTCAAATTGTGAAACTTGTGTATTAAATAAATCCAATGCACACAGACTGAAGTAGTTTAAGTCTTTGGTTCTTTTAATTGTGAAGATTTAGGCTCAAATTTAACAAAAGCCCACCAATTCACTATCTCAACAAATTAGAATACTCATAAGACCAATAAAAAATTTTTTTTAGTGAATTGTTGGCCTTCTGGAAAGTATGTTAATTTACTGTATACTATTTACTCAATACTTGGTAGGAGCTCCTTTTGCTTTAATTACTGCCTCAATTCGGCGTGGCATGGAGGTGATCAGTTTGTGGCACTACTGAGGTGGTATGGAAGCCCAGGTTTCTTTGACAGTGGCCTTCAGGTCATTTTCATTGTTGTGTCTGGTGTCTCTCATCTTCCTCTTGACAATACCCCATAGATTCTCTATGTGGTTCAGGTCAGGGGAGTTTGCTGGCCAATCAAGCACAGTAAGACCATGGTCATTGAACCAGCTTTTGGTACCTTTGGCAGTGTGGGCAGGTGCCAAGTCCTGCTGGAAAATGAAATCAGCATCTCCATAAAGCTTGTCAGCAGAAGGAAGCATGAAGTGCTCTAAAAATTTCCTGGTAGATGGCTGCGTTGACTGTGGACTTCAGAAAACACAGTGGACCAACATCAGCAGATGACATGGCAGCCCAAATCATCACTGACTGTGGAAACTTCACACTGGACTTCAAGCAACATGGATTCTGTGCCTCTCCACTCTTCCTCCAGACTCTGGGACCTTGATTTCCAAATGAAATGCAAAATTTACTTTCATCTGAAAAGAGGACTTTGGACCACTGAGCAACAGTCCAGTTATTTTTCTCCACAGCCCAGGTAAGATGCTTCTGACGTTGTCTCTGGTTCAGAAGTGGCTTGGTAGCCCTTTTCCTGAAGACGTCTGAGCGTGGTAACTCTTGATGCACTGACTCCAGCTTCAGTCCACTCTTTGTGAAGCTCTCCCAAGTGTTTGAATCAGCTTTGCTTGACTGTATTCTCAAGCTTGCGGTCATCCCTGTTGCTTGTGCACCTTTTCCTACCCAAATTCTTCCTTCCAGTCAACTTTGCATTTAATATGCTTTGATACAGCACTCTGTAAACAGCCACACCTTTCAGTAATGACCCTCTGTGACTTACCCTCTTTATGGAGGGTGTCAATGTTCGTATTCTGGACCATTGCCAAGTCAGCAGTCTTCCCCATTATTGTGGTTTCAAAGAACAAGAGATACCCAGAATTTATACTGTATGGATGGTCATTAATTGAAACTCAAATGTAAATATTCTAATATTTTGAGATACTGATTTTTGACTTTCATGAGCTGTAAACTCTAATCTTCAATAAAAAAAAAATGTTTTTGAAATGTTTTACTTTACATGTAATGAATCTAAAATATATGAAAGTTTCACTTTTTGAAATATGTTACAAGAAAAAATGAATTTTTTCACAACATTCTAATTTATTGAGATGCACCTGTATTATATTATAACCGAGTCATCATGAGCTGGAAAAGGACGGCTGATTCTGGGAATTCTTGTTAGCAAACACAAACAGCATCTCGTCAACAAAGCAACCCAAAGATATAACATACGAACAACACGCTACAAAAAATGTCTACTGCATATTTTCTGTGGTGAATTTATGAGCTTTCTTTGCTGCAGTGCATTATGCAATTTACCCTGATCACATCAATATTAAAACATGTTACATGCAGAACATCTGACAGGTTGAAGGGATCATGCACAGAAAAGACGGGCTGGGCACAAGCCTTTCAGACTGATGTGTCAGAGCTAAAGCAGGATCAGCACCACATGTTCTAAATTACACATCTGATGCAACAAAAAGATTGGAAAAGATGATGAATGACATGCACAAAACAGATGCCCTTGTTTTTCAAAACGACGCTGCATCTGAACACAAAGATGCAAATTTACTAGCACTATATTTCAATGTAAAAACCTCCATCTTACCCGGCCGCTACCAACCCACAACCTAGTTTAAGCAGGTGCTATTAGTAATGTTTTAGCTCTATAAAAAGAGAATTTAAATGAAAGTCAATGCCATTTTAGCTCAAGTTTTTAACTCTCAGTAAAAGCAACAGTAACAGTGATGAACAGCGATGTAAACGGCAACGCCACTAATCAGAAGACATGAGCTGGTTTATTTCTTTCCATTGACAGGATGGAGTCCATAGTGACACATGTTGACCTTAACATGGTCTGACGCTCTTTACCATAATGGCACAAAAACACAAAGGCCGTTATCACGCTGAAGCGGGAGGATTTGTCACTCTCAATTAGCGTTGGTGGGACGGCAACGGCTCCGTCCCGAGGGGCCCATCATGCAACAGATGGTGGGCGAACAGCATCATGATATCATGCACATCACACTCGTACTCACAGGCCACTTATTCAAACACACACAAACACACGTGTAGAACGGGCCACACTGACGTCTCTCAGCAACCGATCGAGACACTTGATAACTAAGAAGACCTACAGAGACGAACTTAACTTCTGATCAACTTGCAGTGTTAGGAAGAAATGATTTTCAAAATCCAAATTTAAAAAGTAATTTATTGTTCTTCCACCATGGTCCATATAATGAAAGTTAATTTATTAAAAACTGCTGTATATAGGGAGAGATATGCTGCTGTTCAGGGGCAAAGTTCAAGGTTGATAAGACTTTTTTATGTTCTGAAAGAAGTCCTTTATGTTCACCAAGGCTGCAATTATTTTATTAGAAATACTGTAAAACAGTACATTGTTGAATACTAAGATGTTTTCTATGTGAATATATTTTAAAATGTAATTTATTTCTGTGATCAAAGCTAAATTTTCAGCATCATTACTCATCTTCAATGTCACACGATCCTTCAAAAGTCATTCTAATATGCTAATTTGCTGCTCAATAAACATTTCTGATTATTAAGATGTTGAAAACAGCTGTGCTGGTGAATATATATATGGATTCTTTGATAAACAGAATGCTCAAACTAACAGCATTTATTTAAAATAGATTTTTTTTTGTTAGAATGTACTTGCTGTCACTTTTGATGACTTCAGTATTCTGGCTAAATAAAATTATCAATGTCTTTCTTTTTTTACATTTTACTGTGTATGTTAGTAGTTTTAAATTTGTCTAGATATTATTTAAAACATTTTTTTTTTTTCACCAAAGCATCTACTTGATCAAAAATACAGTAATATGTTATATAGTGTTGTATATTGACTCTATCGTGAAAAAGGCCCAGCAGAGGCTGTATTTCTTCCGCCAGCTAAGGAAGTTCAACCTGCCTCAGGAGCTGCTGATACAGTTCTACTCTGCCATCATCGAGTCTGTCCTATGTTCTTCTATAACTGTTTGGTTTGGTTCAGCTACCAAAACAGACATCAGAAGACTACAACAGACAGTCAGGACTGCTGAGAGGATTATCGGTGCCCCTCTGCCCAGCCTCCAAGAACTTTACACCTTCAGAGTGAGGAAAAGGGCTAAGACAGTCACTCTGGACCCCTCACACCCAGCTCATTCTCTCTTTGTACTGTTGCCCTCTGGCCGGCGCTACAGATCACTGAGCACAAAAACAGCCAGACACAAGAATAGTTTTTTCCCCCAGGCCGTATCCCACCTGAACAACACATAACACACCCCGGTACTGTACATCTGTAAATAACGCATCAAACCTTCATCTGTACATAGGACACATGCAGGCGCGCAGATGGCACTAGGGACGGGGGGGACATGACCCCCCCAGATTCATAGTGACCCAATCCGTCCCCCTCATTCTCTTTACGAAAGGCGACATCGGTAAACAGAGGATTAATCAGGGTTTTCGTTATGTACATTAGCGTAAGTAGTGGCCTGGCCCGCCGCTCCTTAAACGTGCACTGAGCGATTTTTGAAAAACGCTTTTGACCGCAGTGTCTGACCGAGTCCCAAAACACACTTGCAGCCAATCAGCAGTAAGGGGCGTGTCTTGTACTGATAGAGAGAAGAGAGCGCTCTATTTGAGTGCACAGGACGGATATTAGCAGATCGACTATAGATAGAGAGAGATGGCAGATAAAAAAATAATTAAATATCAGAGAAACAAAACATTAAAAAGAAGGGTTACGATCAGGCAAGAGGTAGGATCCACGTAAATATCGGAGCAGCTTTCCAGCGGTGGAGAGAACTTAAGGAACAGGAAGGGCTCGAATCGGACGCCGAGGTTGTGTTATTTCTTTTTGATAGTAACGTTGATTTTGCTTTGTTTTACACAACTTATCCGTGTTGGCTTTTGCTTGAATATGCTTTTGTGTCGTTGCCATGGTTGTGAATGTACGTGTAGATGCAGAGTTTTTTTTTTTGTTTCACTTTCACTTTCGCACGTACTCTGTTTATACTATGGAGCAGCAGTACTCAGCCAGTACTGTGGAGAGCCCCCCCCCACCACCGCTGACAATTGGACTGCTGACAGCTTGGTACCCCCCCAGTTAAAAAATCCCATCTGCGCCCCTGGACACATGCACATTCACAGTTCTGTCTATGGACATTTTTCTTTCTGTATATTTTTATTTTTTATTACTATTGTTATTCTTAATTATTGCGTATTCTCTTCATTATTAGTGTTCTTTATTACCTTAATTATATGTTGTCTCTGTTTGTACTGTATTGTTTCTGTACTGGAAGCTCCTAACACCAAGTCAAATTCCTTGTGTGTGCAAACACACTTGGCAATAAAGCTCTTTCTGATTCTGAATATATATATTCCCTAGCGGACTGTTAGGACTGCAGAAAGGATCATTGGTGTGCACCTGTCCAGCCTTCAGGACTTGTACTACTCCAGAGTGAAGAAACGGGCAGGTAACATCATCACAGACCCCTCTCACCCCGGACACGACCTGTTTGCGCTTCTCCCTTCAGGCAGACGCTACAGATCTCTGTGCAATAGAACATCTAGGCATAAAAACAGTTTTTTCCCCCATGCCATCTCCAGCCTAAACCACTAACACAGGAATTATTACCTGTGTTCTGTAATTCTCTAACCCTAATTCTTGCCTGTAATTCATCCCCCATCTCTAATTATTTACTCTCTCTAGAACTATGTAAATATGTATGCATGATTTTCTATACAGCTGTATATATAGAGTAAATAAGGCACAAATATGTACATAAATCTTCTGTTCCAGATTCAGACACATTATTATTATTATTATTATTGTTAAGGCTTATTTAAATGTTCTGTTCTCATGTCAGATATGTATGTTTATATGTATGTATGCATGTATGTATGTACCAAGAGCTTCTTAAAAACCACAACAAATTCCTTGTGTGTTTGCACACACTTGGCGAATAAAGCTGATTCTGATATATATATATATATATATATATATATATATACTGTATATTGTTTAAAGTGCCCCTATTATGGGTTTTTGAAAATGGCCTTTCATGCAGTGTGTAACAAGTGAATGAAAACATCCTGCAAAGTTTTACATCTGAAAGTGCACCGTGTATAAATTTATTGTCTCTCAAAAGAAAGAGTCGACTCTGAATCATTGAAACGAGTTGTTTTTAATATGAATCCCAAGCCGTTTCAACTTGACATCAACATGAATCATTATCATATTGCCCGCCCACTTGTTGAGCGTGCAGACCCGGGAAAACTTGGGCTGCATCTGAAAACTTAGGCAGCTGACTTGCTGCCTCGATGCCTTATGATGCAATGACTTTCCAGGCAGCATTTTTGCATGAAGGCACCTCATGAAACTGATTTTGGACAGCCTTCTTAAGCAGAGTAACGGTTTAATGATTTACAGCCAAATAGAACGGGTTTTTGGTGATAACTAAACAAATATTTAATTAACATAATACTGATTTCTTGCTACCAAAGGCAGTGAAGGATACATCTATGCTGCCTTCAAAAATCGATCAGATGAAAGTATCTCATGAGACAGGAAGTGAAGCTAACTTTGGATTCGGACGTGCCTTGATGCTTTCCTACCTTGGAATGCATCCTCCGAAGGCAGCATTTTTCAGTTTTCGGATACAGCCTTGATTTTCGTGTTGGTCTGAATGAAAATGCCAATTAATTTTTTGCCACTAGGTGCCGCTTTTGGAGCATTAAAAATAGCTGTTTCCCCGGTAACGCTGTACATAAAGCAGCACTGCGCTCACAAACACTGCTTTAAATGAAATCAACCAAGCTGACCAAACACCGCAGATTAGGATCACGCAAAGGAGGGGTTTCGAAAAATGAATCGTTAAACGAATCATTTGGGAGTCATTGAGCAAATAAGGTAAAAATAAATGCATATTGTAAGAAAATGAAAGTGTTTTTTGACCTTGCATGCATGTCAACCTGTCATTGGGGACTCCCAAAACCAAAATATGAACCTTTCATAACCCATAATAGGGGCACTTTAAAATAAATGTTTTCCACTAGTTTTGAATTTTTTTATTGTGATGACAATGCTTCCTTTTCACAAGCCATTACTCTAAATCCTTGTCCTGTATTAAGAAATCCTTCTAATGGGCTGATTTGAAATTTTTATTATTATTAGCACAGTTGAAAATGATTGAGCATGATTGAAATGATTGAGCTAATGACGTGAGAAAAACAAAAACACAATGTCTTACTGAGTACAAGACAGGTGTATTTCTTGCAAGTCAAAATATAAAGAAAATCTTTCATATGTTTTGTGTCATTTTTAATAGATCAGGCTTTTATGGCCTGAGAGAATAAGGTGCTTAAACTCAAGCACAAACATATATAACCCCGGGTCACCATCGTACCAAACCTTGCTTTAAAGGGATAGTTCACTTTGAAATTAAAATTTGGTATCTATCAGCTTACCCCAAGGGCATCCAAGATGTAGGTGTCTTTTTTTCTTCAGTAGATCCAATTTTGATGTTTTTAGGTCAAACCGTTCTAGTCTGTCAGTCATATAATGGCAGGTATAGGTCACTGTCTATATAAGAGGGAAAAAGAACATGCACAGAGAAATCCAAATTAAACAATTCCCCTTCGTAACTACAGATTGATGGCCTAAGACACGAAACGAGCGGTTTGTGTGAGAAAACGAACAGTATTTATATCGTCTGTATATCGTCTTATATCGCATCCGGTGTGTGACGTGTGTGCGTGCGCTCTGGCAATAAGTGACGTATATGTGCGAGAGATCACTTCTGGCGCTTTCCGGTGCTTGCGCAGACTAACGCCCCATTCACACGGGGCGTCGGCATCAACGCCTCTCGTTGACTTTGAATGGAGTGATGTCAAGCGTTGCATAACTGAATTGTGGGTCCGTCGCGTCGCTTCACTGGTGCTGCTCACGGCAGAAGTTGAAAACTTTTCAACTTTTCAAGCGCCAACGGAGGCGTCAGCCAATCAGATCGCCTCATGCAAATACCCAATCCCGTTCATGCAACACCAGAGAAGTAGGTGATTGGTTGTTGTAACTATGACGGCGCGTCAGCACCACGCTTCAGACACGCCCTCCGTCAAGCGTTGACGCCGACGACCCGTGTGAATGCAGCGTGAGCCAGAGCGCGCACACACACGTCACACACTGGATGTGTGCGCACTCAGATCACTTGGACATGGTTGTGTACAAGAGGTAAAAAACTATATAAATACTGTTCGTTTTCTCACAAATCGCTCGTTTCGTGTCTTAGGCCATCAATGAGTAGTTACGATGGGGAATGGTTTAATTTGGATTTCTCTGTGCATGTACTTTTTCCCTCTTATAGAGACAGTGACCTATACCTGCCATTATATGACTGACAGACTAGAACGGTTTGACCTAAAAATATCAAAATTGGATCTACTGAAGAAAAAAGACACCTACATCTTGGATGCCCTTGGGGTAAGCTGATAGATACCAAATTATAATTTCAAAGTGAACTATCCCTTTAACCCCAGGTCAAAGTACATTTCACAACTGTAATTTGTATTTCATGTCTCACGTGATTTGGTCATTCACAGAAACACTGCATATTGTATAAGCAGTCGTTTCAGCATTTAAATGGTCAAATGGCAATATATAATATGAAGGATCACAGTGCTAGAGCCGTTATGTAAACAGGTTGCGTGTTGCATTTGTCCAATCAATGACACAAATATGCAAGAACATTAACCCAGTGTTTAGGAATGTACAGTGTGAAACTCCAGTTTATGAATACCAGGATAAATTGTTAACCTGGGTAAATTGTGTGCAGCGTGAAATGTGAAGCAAGATAAGCCAGAATTCAGTTTAACTGGGCATTAGAATGACCCAGGGTTAAATATTTCAAGTGTGAAAACTAAAAGCCTTTTTGTAACTTAATAGAGGAGAGAAACTCCCACAAAACAGTTCCAACAAAGCAAAAAAAAAAAAAAAAAAAAAAAAAAAAAATTGATAATTTGTCACAGAGCTGGATGTAAAACCAGACTCTGGCTATCTTGAATGTTATTAGCAATATTAAACCTGCATGTTAAGCAGAAGGTCTTCTAATGAGTAATTATATTGTCCTACAAATAACTCAATGATAAGAGAATCCTTCATACATAAGGCAATATATACTTTATAATAAATTTTAATTGCTTGATTGTATATAGTCACAAAATGTAAATATATATTATATAAAGCCCAGCAATATATTCACACACTCACATAAATGTCACAATATGTAACCTATATTATCACACAGCTCTAATCTGCAAAATACAACTAAAGCGGAACGATATTCAGGTATGACAAAGATTATCATCATGATTTTCTGTAAAATCTGTTTTGACTATTGTTGGACTATTTTAAATTGTTGGTTGTGCCAAAAAATACACCTAAAAAAAATCAACTCACTCTGCACTTTTAAAAAGTCTCAAAACACATTTGTTCATTAGGGCCTTTCCGTCATGTAATTTATTGTTGTATTTTGTTTATTAGTTAATTTCTATTATGCATGAATTATTTTCTGTGAATGCACACATGTATTTTGTAAAGCACTTTGTAAACACTGTTTTTAAAAGGTGCTAAAGAAATAAAGCTTTACGTGCTATTGGTCACTGACAGGGACTGTATTTGACTTGCAGCTAGGCTGCAATATGCTTTTACTGCCCCCTAGAGGACGACTGAAAAGTGCAGTATATTGGATAAATAAGAATAAAACAATGATTTCCAGACTAATGTACTGTAAGCCTGCAACTTCATTCTGGATCATGAATAAAGTGTTGCTCAATGATTTAACACTGTGTCATCAGTGTTAGAAAGCAAGTTACAAGTCACTGCAAAGGGGGCTCAGGAAAGACGTTAGTTTTCAGAAAAGGTCATTTTTTGTCGATGTAATAAAATAGACTTTTTGTGACTTAAGTGTAAAAAATACTGTAGTTTTTTCACTATTTATCATAAAGAGATTATGTACTATTTAAAATATCTGACATCAAAACATTGATTCTAACAAACATCTTGTTTGAAATGTTTGCTTGTGCTGTCCTTAAAAATCAATAAGGCTTGCTTTGTTGATACTGTAGATAAGTATCTAAATGCTTTTCGCGGCCACTATAGAGCAGCATAGTGAACATTAGTATTTTAGAAAAGCACAAAGCACAGGGTATTGTGTTGCACTAATATAGGCCACTATAAAAGCAACGGTAAAACTGCTCCAGTATCAGCTATTAGAGCAAACTGAGTATATAGTTATTATTGAACACCCACCTAAATATACATATATATAAATATATGGTCAGTTTTTAAAATTAAATGTAAGACCTGCCCAAATAAAATGAATACTGTCCATACAGAACAAACCCATTTGATCTCAAAATAATCACGTATCTCAGACTCTTTAACTTAATCAAACAGGCTTGGGTTTAAAACACTCACACAATAAATGTCTTACTAATACATACACATTAAATGTCAAATGATTTTGCATTTTGCAAGTAAGACAATAATGAGTTTAAAGCAAGGCACAAAACGATTTCTGTGTCATTACTATTAAAATCTTTTTATGCCCTTAAATTTGATCAAACTAATTTTAAAACTTTAAGGACCCAAGAGAACTGTTAAAGCTAAAGAAATCCTTTATGAACAATCAAATGAACAATCACAACAACTGAAATAAGATCATTCTGACCACAGTCATCGCACTGTGGAAAGAAAACAAATGTAATACTGAAATTTGCTCTTTGTTGACTTTCTTTTACCACTGATGTAACTTCCTTTGATTCTGTCATGTTAGCCAATAGCAAATATCATTGTTTCAGCAAACTCACACATATCTGGTATGCAACAGTCACTTTTTTACCATCCAATCAATTGCAGATGAATAAAGTCATCCATCCCTACATTTTTTTTTCTGATTGAATGTACTGATTGACACAGAAATATGTCACATTAGTAAGTAAAATGAGGTTAACACTCTTCCATCTCTGACATGATGATCTATATTCCCTCATAAAACACCCACTATATCAGCACTTTATGAAAGAGAGAGGAGAGAGAGATAGAGGAGGATAAATGGATGATGGAGGTTGTTACTGTACCATTCTGCATAGCCTCATCTTCCCAGTGGGAGGTGCATTTGTCTGCTTGCTCTAAAATAAATGGGAGAGGCACATTATACTTTATTATAATGACATTTAGAGAAAGGGAGAGAGAAACAGCTTGTGAACACAATTTAGAAAACAGTGAATTCAGGACTCAACAAAAAGGGTCTAAGGTCTGACGGTCTGCACTGTCTGTGTGTTATAGGAAACTCAGAAGCAGCCAGGATTCAGACCAGGAGACTTGTGTATATCTGCAGCAGGATTTGTTTAATGAATTAATTTATTCATTTATTTAAGAGTACTTTGTTCCTTTATTTGCTAGATAGAAATTCATAGAAATTCATGACCCATTCTCAATGGGAAAGTGCCCAAGCAATGTTGCTCAAAAAAAGTTGCCTGCCAAAATTGCTCAAAAAGTTGCCCCATGTATCATCAGCCTTAAACTCAGGTCAAAAGTTTGGGATCCATGAGATTTTTTAATGTTTCTGAATGTCTCTTCCGCTCACCAAGGTTGCATTTATGTAATCAAAAATACAGTAAAAGTTGTGAAGTATTATTACAATTTAAAAGAACAGTTTTCTATTGTAATATCATTTAAAATGTATTTTATTCCTGTAAGTGAAAGCTGAGTTTTCAGTATTACTCCAGTCTTCAGTGTCACATGATCCTTCAGAAATCATTCTAATATGCTGATTTGAGCTCAAGAAACATTTCTGATTATTATCAATGCTGAAAACAGTTGTGCTGCTTCATAATTTTGTGGAAACCATGATTCGCTACCATTCAAACGTTTGTGGTAAGTAAGAAAACAAAATTAATTAATTTTATTTATAGAGGATGCATTACATTGATCAAAAGTGACAGTAAAGACATTTAAAATGTTACAAAGATTTCTATTTCAAATAAATGTTGTTCTTCTGAACTTTCTATTCATGAAAGAATTCATTTGTAATAATATTTCACAATTTTTACTGTATTTTGTTTTTTGGGAATGAAAAACAACAAAACATGTTTATTGGGTCTTTAATTATATTCCACTTATTTTTTATTATTGTCCCAGTATGACCACTTAAAATATGGCCACAAATACAAATCGTCTACCCAAATGATCTGAAATGAGCAGAAAAAACAAATACTTATTATTGAGCCCTAAAGACTGCAAGGCAAAAAAAAAAAGAGACTTGCTTTTGCTCTCTTTGGATCATGTGGTCAGAATGATCAATGTGATGTCACAATAGCAGACCACAATGTACATCACAGGATGAGAATGCCAGCAATCAGCGTATCTCTGCATCTGAGGCAATGTCTTCAGCACTGTTTTTTAGAAAACGCTAAAGATAAGGCAAATAGGAAACTGAAAGCCAGACATGATTCAGTCCAAATATCACAATCCAAGGAAGACGTGCAGCACTGCTGAACACACAGGAAACTCTGTGATGACAGAACACACATATTCATACGTAGATAACACACACACACACACGTAGGAACTGGGTCAAAGAAAGTGTCAGATATTGCTGCAATGTTGACCTAATACTCATTTTGTTTTGTTTTATTTATTAGACTTCAACTAGCTAGAACAGACATCAAGGAAACACTTTAGATTAGGGAACACTATTCACTATTATCTAGTTGCTTATTAGCATATTACTAGCATATTGGCTGTACTTATAAAGCCTTATTCTGCATGACCATTAACAATTAAAAATGTACTTTTTTTTTTTTTTACTTTTTTTTGTGTGTGTGTGTGTGTGTGTGTGTTGCTTCTGTGCTTCTCATATTGCTGCATGATAACGACAAAAATATTTATTTTAATATTTGTTACAATAGTTGATTATTTACCAATATTGATTTTGATTCTAATTTACATTAATATACTTATTTTGAGTGGGGCAACTGCAGGCCAAATTTTACTGTTTACAAATTTACTGTACGTGACTAGATAGCCTACCCAAAACAAGCGGAGAAGTGTGATCCTGTATTACTTTATTGCAGCAGAAATATAACAAATCTATCAACCCTGCACAATGAATATGTTATTTGTATTTCATCTTATTGATTATTAGATACGTTCTCAGTGTCGGGTGATTCATGTTCAACAGGAGTAGAGCTCAATGATGCTGTAATCATCAATTTTTTTATTTTAAATGTATGTAAAAAAACAAAGTTATTCATTACAAGCCATAATTGTAATCTTTATTATTCATTTGATAAATGTGCAGCCTCAGTAATGTAAGTCTCATAACCTAAGTGTGTTGCTGACTATATTCCAATCACTTATGTGCAGGATTGAACTGGGGTTTGAAGGCTGGTGAGCACTTAAACTGACACTGTTATTCTACTGAAATTAAAAACACACAAAGATATGTAATATGAAGAGTTCATTTGCAAAAACAGATAACTCTGTTTTAAGCATTTTCAAAAATCATGTTTTTTCATTGTGCATTCCAATTAATCTCAATCAAACTGAAGTTGGGTTATTTTGATTAGGTAAAAAAATAACTACAATATACAGCTAACTAACACAATAAAACAATAAAAACATGATAACAATAAAAAACACGATTTTTGATGTTTTTGAAAATAAACTCTTCATATGTACAGTAGATATAAAAATCTATCCAAATAAAACACTTTAACCAATTCTTTAATAAACCACGTTTACCATATGTTTAAATAAAATTGACCCCCAAAAAATTAAAAATAATAATAATTATAAACCACACATTTCAGCCTTTAAATAATTATTTTTTTTTTATGAAAAAGGTGAGTCAAAATGATAAATTTACCTGCTCCATAAACAATTCTACATGGGCTACCTTATTACCTGAATTGTTGAGATTTTTTTGAATGCACATTAGCTTGTTTTCCTTTTACTGGTTAAGATTTACAACAAAATTGTTCTCATCGTTCTGAACAAAAACGGCAGACTGGCTGTGTGCCAGAATGTATGTATTTATTTAATTTAGTATTTCAATTTTATGATTTAATTATATTTCTATTTATTTATAGCTTTTCATCAACTCACAAATGTTCTGAAATTCCCTCTGGAATCCCGTTTGGGAAACCCTGGCTAAATGGAACGGAATGCGTGTTCTGGAACAAACTAAACTGGAACATAGGGTACAACTGGGCTAAAGGTCCACCTTAAGAAAAAAATTGCTATTCACTGTGCCTAAAATGTATAATTGCAGAACAAATATATACGTTGTATTGAACATTAATGGAGCAACAGATTTTGTGTGAAAATAAATCATTCAAGTTGTTTATTTTGTTTAAAAATCTTATAAATGTATGAGGTGGCAAGAGGGGCCTTTTACCACACACACGGGGTAAAAGGCTCACCAGCATGGGGTAAAAGGCACACAGTATTGATACAAATACTTCAGCTAAAATAATATTTTCATAATAATGTCTAAGTTAATACTTGTTCAAAACAATCACTTTAGCAAAGTTTGTACTATTTTCTGTACTATATACTTTTACATATTCTTTCGTTATTTAAAAACTGTTGCTTTATCTTAAACAAAACTGAAAATCATAAAGAAGACCTTTGTCTCAAAATATCAATTTTTGCTACTTAATTTGCTATTTGCTACTTAAATCTACAACATCAAGTAAGCACAGAATCAACTTTGCGCTGCTGTGCGTGATTGCGTCAAGGATCAGACAAATATACACATGCATCTTGAAAAGCAAATGATCTGGAAAGTGCTACGCCACGTTTTTGTGCCATCTAGTGGTTTAGATGAAAATAATATCAAAAGTGCCTTTTATCCCGGGGCGCCTTTAGCCCTGTTGTACCCTACTGTACTCATATGAAACAGAAACTTGAAACAAACAAGATGCCAATCATTCCTTTCTCTTTTAAATCAAAGATGGTGGAATGCCATCCTGGATTGTTCTGGATTTAAAAAATAAAAATAAAAACACAAAGCGATTCTGCCTGAGAAGGTAGCTGCCTTTGCAGAAGGTATATTCTTGAGTTGAAAGTTTTAAAATGTTTTTTTTTTACATTACCTGACATACTGCTGTATATTAGGCCTTAAACATCATGCTGTTGTCATCCACAGACTCGCTGATATCTGACACACAAAGTCAAAGGAAGAACAACAAATAAGAAGAAAAACACAGCAGAATAATGCAGTAATTAAGAAATCCTGCCTGTGGTCTGTTGTGTGGCTCAAAACTAAAGTTGCTTTGACCTACCGTGTTCTTCGTGATATTGGAGTCGTCCCACAGTGGTCTGGAGCAGCAGAGGCTGAGGAAGACACACAGAATGAGAGAGACTTACATAATGCATGGAAACGGCTTTCAGAGGAGAGCAAATAACAAAACGCATTAAACACAGAAGTACCAAAAACTAAACTAAATCATTCATGTTATTGTTGGTGTTTGGTAGGTCAAGCACTGTTTCTCATACTTAGGGTTAGTGATCTTAAAGGGATAGTTCACTTTGAAATTAAAATTTGGTATCTGTCAGCTTACCCCAAGGGCATCCAAGATGTAGGTGTCTTTTTTTCTTCAGTAGATTCAATTTTGATGTTTTTAGGTCAAACCGTTCTAGTCTGTCAGTCATATAATGGCAGGTATAGGTCACTGTCTCTATAAGAGGGAAAAAGAACATGCACAGAGAAATTCAAATTAAACAATTCCCCATCGTAACTACACATTGATGGCCTAAGACATGAAACGAGCAGTTTGTGTGAGAAAACAAACAGTATTTATATCGTTTTTTACCTCTTGTACACAACCATGTCCAAGTGATCTGAGTGCGCACACACATCCGGTGTGTGACGTGTGTGTGCACGCACTCTGGCTCAAGCTTGACGGAGGGCGTGTCTGAAGTGTGGTGCTGACGCAACTTCGTGGTATTTTCTTGTTGGAAGACGCGCACTGTCATCGCTCATGTCGTTTCTGAACTGTCTACTCTAGGATAATGATGACTTCTTTTAAGCAGACCCGCTTGCTGTCATGCATTGTATTTCTATACGAGCGCTCCATGTATCCGTTTTAGGGGTGTAACGATATGCGTATCGTGTATCGAACGATTCACGGGCAGTTCCAAATGGAAGTGATCATCCCAATCCCCTTGGAGTGGGGACTTTGGAGTGAACAGGGCACGTGCGTGTCATTATTTAGTCGTTTGGAATGCACTTGGTGAAGGGAGCGATCTAATTTCCTCATTATCTTCAGCTGGGATGTTCCCGTGACAACACAGCACGGTGTCAGTCAGCAGATTCGCTGTTTAAATGTCAAATGTCTTTTTATTTTTGTTATCATAACTGTTGCAAATAAACATACAATTTATATTTTTAAAAGTTTTTAAAATATGCTATATAATATATAAAAAATAATATATATAAAACTTTTTAAAATGTATATATTTTTTTAAATGCTGGTGTCCGTCGGCGAATCTGCTGACTGACACCGTGCTGCGTTGTCACGGGAACATCCCAGCTGAAGATAATGAGGAAATTAGATCGCTCCCTTCACCAAGTGCATTCCAAACGACTAAATAACGACACGCATGTGCCCTGTTCACTCCAAAGTCCCCTCTCCAAGGGGATAGGGATGATCACTTCCATTTGGAACTGCTCGTGAATCGTTCGATACACGATACGTGTATCGTTACATCCCTAATCCGTTTCATTCATCTGTAACTAGCCAAACACACATGCCGCAACTCCACCCTCCTCACCCTGTGTCACTTCCACCTAACCATGTAAAAAATAACAGATCCAGGAACAGTTTATTGAGACATGACACCGGCGAGAAAAAAAAAAAAAGGAATCTTACCGACGAAGGATTAGTCCATGAATAATATTTGTGCCATTCCAAAATTAAAGAGCCATCATTTTGTACCAAAAGGAATATACATAACCGTATATAATAATACTGTCAAACAATTCAAATAATTTTTTAAAGCACCACGCTTCAGACACGCCCTCCGTCAAGCGTTGACAGTGAGCTACAGATGAATGAAACGGATACATGGAGCGCTCGTATAGAAATACAATGCATGACAGCAAGCGGGTCTGCTTAAAAGAAGTCATCATTATCCTAGAGTAGACAGTTCAGAAACGACACGAATGATGACAGTGCGCGTCTTCCAACAAGAAAATACCACGAAGTTGCGTCAGCACCACGATTCAGACACGCCCTCCGTCAAGCGTGAGCCAGAGCGCGCGCACACACACACGTCACACACCGGATGCGTGTGCGCACTCAGATCACTTGGACATGGTTGTGTACAAGAGGTAAAAAACTATATAAATACTGTTCGTTTTCTCACACAAACTGCTCGTTTCATGTCTTAGGCCATCAATGTGTAGTTACGATGGGGAATTGTTTAATTTGAATTTCTCTGTGCATGTTCTTTTTCCCTCTTATAGAGACAGTGACCTATACCTGTCATTATATGACTGACAGACTAGAACGGTTTGACCTAAAAACATCAAAATTGGATCTACTGAAGAAAAAAAGACACCTACATCTTGGATGCCCTTGGGGTAGGCTGATAGATACCAAATTTTAATTTCAAATTGAACTATCCCTTTAACAAACTAGGACTGTCAATTAATTAAAATGCTGTTCAGTGGAATCAGGCTGAAAAGTGTCAAAAAAATGTGAATTTAGCTTGAATTTAGATACATTTGTTGATATCTTGGAACACAATAATTCTGAAATAACATGTCAAATAAAAGAGCATGACACTAGCTAAAAAAAAGAGCATTCATTGAAACTAAGCTGCAAAAATGACTCGTTCTGAACTTCTGCAAATTCCAGATGTCAAACCTTTTGCAGTAAATACTGTTGTATGGGATCATTTTTCCATCTAGGGTATTGCGGTCATGGATAAAAAAAAATAATAAGCATGAAACCAAAATGTAAAGATGCAAGTAAAAATATATTGCACAAAATTAAAAAAGGAAAGCAAATTTTTTCAGAATAGCAAACAATGGTCACAGATTGAAAGATAATAAGCGTAAATAAAAAAATAAATAACACATTTAAAAAAATAAGCATAAATAAAAACTTTAAACACATTTGAAATCATATTGCACAAAACTGAAATAGTAATGCAAAATTATCCAACTTGCACACAAAATCATGTTTTCCTTGGTTATCTTTCTGTTTTTTTGTGCTCTCAGACATTTTCTGCTCATATTTTTATTTTTTGTATGCTTATGCTGTTTTTCCTTTCACTCGTTTCCACATTCTGCGCTTGCTTTCCCGAATGTTGCGGTTAGAGATTCATGTAAATCAGCACGGGCTCAAGCGTCTTCATTGGTCCACTAGTTCTTGATTGACAGCTCCTCCTCTAGCCAATCAGTCGAAGAGGAACGGTGACGTCACTCCAGTGCGCCTCATTAGCTGCCGATGCTCAGCGTTCACTTGTACAGGTGAAAATGGATTACTGTCAGCTGGAGTAACATCTTTCCATACAGGACACTGTTATATGTGTCCGTCTGTCACTGCTGTATGCCTACCTAGCGATCCGTTAACGTTAAATGAGTAAATTGATAAATTATTTTATATATATATATTAAACAATTATAAATTAATGTAGTATTTTTGCATTGACTAGGCTAGATTTGACTACTGAGCAGTGAAAACAACAGTGTTACAGAGGAGACAGCTGCAGAGGCCAGGTAGTCTCAGCCTCAGACGTCACGCCCACGGACCGTTGGCTAAATGTCTGATGCATATGGCACACTTAGCTGGAAACACTTCAGGAGTTTCAAAGTCGTCGTCGGATTGGTTGAATTATACAGGATTTCCGGGAGACGTGTGTGTCACGTTCTTTAACGTTCCACCTGGAAACAAATATGCCATGGCGCCAAACCCCCTCACGAAAGAAGAAAGTCATCGAGTTTACAGCTGTGACAACGAGTGCTTATCAGGATCAAATAAACGCTGGATTTTCAAAAGTATGTGAAATATTTAAAGTTTGCGGCATAGAATCTTTAAAATACATCCAAGAGTTTTACACACTCTCTGTTACTCTGTTATTGTGGCAACATTTCCACGCCCCGAAACGTGACGCTGAACGAAACGAACTGTGATTGGTTGTTTGACATGTCGGTCAAATGGCCTCATGGATCAAATAGTGGATAAAATCAAGCCTTTGCCAATGAATGCTGCCATGCATTCCAGACCTTCAGTCGTCAGTCTGAAGGTCTGGCTACGCGAGACTAGAGGTCAGGTGGATTTGATATACACAATGATTCATTTGGATATTGTGTCTATTTACATATATAATTGCATAACAAGGTCATATTAATGTCATAAATATATAAAGTTTGAATATAGCAACAATATAAAAGTAAAATAGCCAGTAGGTGGCAGCAAGTTTCTATCTTTAGAGTGAGTCATTAAATCATTCGTTTAAATGGCTGATTCGTTCAGTGAGGAATAAATTGAATCATTTTATATAATTTTATTATATAATTTTATCAATACAAAAGGCTGCTGTGTGCTGCTTGTAGAGGACACTGTTCTACTGTGGCTTTGTTTGGACTCCTCGTCGAAATAAAGCAAAATGAGAAAATAGTTAGGCTACGTATTTAACTTAATCAAATTTTCTTCTTGTTATATTGATTTTATACTACAGTTCAATAAACATTTGCAATGGTGCTGAAAACAACACTCTTCCTCGTGTGATATTGCTTAACTGTATGCCATTTTATAATCTTAGCGTAACATAAAATGTGATAAATCTTACAAAACCAAAAACCAACAATGACATACTGTACATGAAAGACAAAACTGCAAATCTGAGGGGAAAAAATACACAACAAAAATAAGAAAAATATTGCAATCATGAATATATAGTGAACTAAACAATTGTGACTGGCATATATTTCTCTTACTCATATTATCCTCTCCTAACAGTAATAACTATAACTGTGGGTGATCATATGTCGCAGAATGTCTTTACGATCACATAAATCCGGAGACATTTCAGCTTCACTTCAGCGGCAGGCGCGAGTCAAACAAAGCGCGGAAACCGGCACGCGCTGTAGTCTGTATCAGTTTATATCAAAGCGCGAAATAAACTACGTGCATGCAATGTCGTGGTCAGTTAAGGCATGAAGTTACCAAAAAGGCGATTAAAGCTGCCTTAAAACTGTGCATGCATGTAATATGTTTTATATGAGTTACATTAAGAACATATCTCTGAAATGGTTTTCAAAACTGTCTTGGAGCAGCCCAGCACTGTCTCCTTCATCTAACACTCTCGATTCAACTCGTCTGTTCATTAGTAGAGACTTTAAGACCTGAAGTGTGTCAGAAAAGGTGATGAGAGTTGAGAGAAAATAATGTGTGTCAGATCTGCGTCACGTTCAGCAGCAGAGCTCTTAAAGAATTAGCATCCTAAAACAACCTAAAACCTTTCAATTGAGGAATTCAATAACTTGTATATAGCTGTAAGTATTTATCTGTATTTAGTTTAGAATTTAGTGTTTGATAACTTTATTCAATTTATGTATATTTTTGCTGAGGGGCACAGGTAGCCTAGCTAAATATAACATTTATTATAATGGCTTTATGTGAAGATTGTTTGAAGTTCACTTAAATTAGAAGTTATTTTTAAAGTCTAATAAATGTTAAAATTGATAGCTCTTAATTATAATGCAATGTTTATTGGCTATAGTCAATGGTTAAATATTAGGAGATTTTTTTTATATGGAAATCATTATTACTTGGTATCAGTGATACTGGCCTTCAGTCATAAAAAAAGATGCTATTAAACAAATATTAAAAATATGTTGTTTGTACATTAATTTGAAGATTGAATGTGAAATTATTGCAATATAAGTACATTTAAAAACTTTAATGTTAGGTGGGATTAATCGCGATTGATTTCAGAAAAATGTGTGATTAATTAGTTTTAATCGATTGACAGCACTAATATATATATATTAGTGCTGACAAAGTTAACACGTTAACGCAAATTCATTTTAACGTTGTCAGACAACAGAAACAGAAAAAAATAAATCAATGAAAACAGTTTTATTGAGATTTTAGCTGCATCAAAATACAGTATGTGGGCACCAGGGGCGGACTGGAACAAAATTTCAGGCAGGGAAATCTCACTCTCACGGATGCTCCGAAGGATGCGGCCGACACGGCCTTCCAAGGCCACTCTAAAGCCCCATTCACACTGCACGTTGGTCCCGGAAAATTGCCAGAAAATTGCCGGAGTGCCTTCTGTGTGAACGCAA
The DNA here is from genome assembly GCA_023376895.1 of Aspiorhynchus laticeps. Classification (NCBI taxonomy): domain Eukaryota; kingdom Metazoa; phylum Chordata; class Actinopteri; order Cypriniformes; family Cyprinidae; genus Aspiorhynchus; species Aspiorhynchus laticeps. Next base: position 42,571 of record JALXFT010004055.1, on the reverse strand, counting down.
ACACGTCCCGGGATTAATTCCGGGATTGATCCCGGGTTGGGGACCTAGTAACATTGCCGGGTTCAGTCCCTCATGGGACCGAGCGCTGTGTGAACAAAAGCTGGATCAATGCCGTAAAGGGTGCGTCGTAGTGATGACGCACTTTATCGTTCGGCAGTTTTACCGGGTGTTTTGAAGGCAGATCAACGTTCACACGACGAAAAATATGTAAACTGGAATGAAGCAGCGATCAGGGAGCTCCTCACTATCCGCGCTGAAGCTGAAATCATTCTCCAGTTTAGTGAAATGGTGAGCGGCGCATTATACACGTCACATGAAAGGTCACGTGTCTTTACAGGATCTTTACGGGTTGTGTGTGAATGCACGCACAGATTCCGGAAAATCACTGGCAGTGTGAATGCAGCAAATCTGACGATCCGGGAACAAATGCCGCAACACATTACCCGTGTATTTTCCGGAATCTCTGTGTGAAAGGGGTTTGAGTCTAGCCTTTGCAGGATTTCCTGATTGCACCAGCAGGTGATCCCGATCGCTGCTCCTGTCGCGCAGCAACAGTGCGAGAACAGAGCTTCTTCTTCTTATATCTTTCCGCTACAGGCCGTATTACTGCCCTCCACAGGTCAAAGATTGAACTAAAATCTTATATACAGCCCTGAAGCTGCAAGAACAGCCTCAGAGATCAGTTTATAATTGTCACTGTCCAAACAAAGTAGTAACAGAAAACGCTTCAACTCCAAGTTCTGCCAATTTCTCAAAAGTTTCTTTCCTCGAGAACAGAGTTGCTTGCCATATATGTTATTTTTTAATGAAAAAGAAAATAACGAGCCTGAATTGTTAGTTTTTGACTTTTAATTTCCGAATTACACTTTAAATGTAAATATTGGGTTTCGAGTTACTTGAATATAGTAATGACATGAAAAAATACAAAATATAAAGCGGTTAAATGTTGACTTATATCTTACCAAAATTTGATTTTATGCATTCTGTTATTAATTATGTACATAAATTGACCATGGTGAACATATTTAAACAGGTTTTCAACCCTATTTAGTTTTATGCAGCGGAATATAAAAAGTCCACTTACAAACGTTACTGCCGCTCGTCAACAGCAGCTGTCACAGTTGCTAGGCAACAAGAACAGTCCTCCATTGGCTAGACCGGTCCGAGTCCTTCAGAGGCAGCCTTCGATATGGGCCACAGTTGTAATTAGCAAGTGTAATTTGTAAGTTGTAATGTATTAATATTGTAGCAATAAACTTTGTTCCTTTCATTTGCAAAATAACAAAGTGGTGGATTGTAACGAAATACATTCCTTGTATTCACATACAAATGACAAGTACTGAGTTTTTCTTCCCTCACAGGACAGCAACACTACAAAAACATGGTCTTTTACAATATGATGCACTGTTGTACATTTAACTGCCCAACAGTAGCCTATATAAAGTATTTTAAATGTAACAACCTTGAACATATTCAGAATTAAAATGCAACGTACAGTACACAGTAGTGCAGCAGTAATATTAAAGCAAGACCATCATATAAAGTTTTTTTTTTTCTGCAGAATACATACTTTTACTTTTACATTTCATACCTTATATATTTTGCAGTATGGAATATAATACTTATAATTAAGGTTTTAGATGTATGCAGTTTTTCCTCAATGCGCTATTAGTAGTTACTGCTCAGTTGGGGACACTTAATTTCTAGCGATTATTGTAAATTTGATTTCACAGATACTATTTAAACTAAACTTAGCTAGACAATGACATCTCCGAATTCAATAATGAAATGCCCCTAACTGAAAATTGAGTGTTTAATCTTATTATTATACATTACTGACACTCTATCCTCCAACTTGATACTGTTAAGTGCTTCGACACAATCTGTATTGTTAAAAGCGCTATATAAATAAAGGTGACTTGACTTGACTGAAAGTACTTTACTAAAGTAACTTAATATTTCTTTCACCAATTACTTTGTCATAGCTCTACACAATTAGTCCTTTCCTTAAATCAGACCAGACCCCTGTACTGCAGGATAACCCTGAACGTCCCAGTGCTGGACAGTGGAAATATGCACTCAAACACTCTGGAGCCCATCCCAGATGATGTTCCACTGGCAGAGGCTGCACCAGCTCTCTATGAGCAGCCCATCCAGGGTCTCCCTGCTCAGCTGAATGAAAGTGTACATAGGCCTACAATTTTTTATATATTTTTTTTCAATCTGTTTTATGTAGTGTTAATTTATTTTTACGTTGTTTTTCTGATGTTGAATTGAAGTTTTGTAATTAGTTGTAAAAAAGTACTTTTAAGTACTGACCAATTTATTGCTTTTTGCTTTGCAAAAATAAACAATTTCCAGAACTACTACTTGTCTTTTATTTCCATGTTTCAACTTATAATACAAAAATAAAACAATGCATAGAAATTACTTTGCTTCATTTACAAATAGGCTAACTTAAATTACAAAAGTAATGTACAGAACAGCTTCATTCGTTATATTTTTACGTTTCCAAGCAGCCCCATTTTCTCCAGAATTGCCCTAAAAGACGAGAAAAAGGAAAGACTTATGAAAATTATTGAGACAGGGCTGCAATCTTAAGGTTACAAAATATGAAACAGACATGCATACAAAATAGGCTACTCCAGAAAACATATTTTTGGATCATCAAGTTTGCCTAAAACATTTGTGGACATATCTAGCATGACGGCGCTACTTACTTACTTAATAAATAAATAAATAAACAACTGAAAGACTTATCTCACTATTAAGTAGTCTTATCTACTTCTTGTCTTATTGTTGTGGACTGAAAGAGTTTTTACCCCCAGTAAAGGAATTATCATATTCAGCCCTCAACTTAATAAATACAAGAACTTATTCCTAACAAAGGAATCTGTGCAGTGGTATTGTTAGTTTAAGTTCACATTTTTTAATACCTGGCTTTCGCTAGTTATTTGAGTAAATTAAAATAATACTTACATTTATAAGTGCATTCGTCGGCCGCCACAGAACCATCACCCGCTATTTTGTTTGAATAAAAGTCCTTCACCGGCGCGCTGTGAATTCTGGGGTAGGGTAGGCTGCGAAGTGTCCATCTGATGTATCCTTCATTTTCTCGCGAAACGGAGGGTGCATTTGATGTCGCTTTCTAATTGCGCCAGCGTTCGTCTCGCCACGGTGATGCAATCGGCCTTGGAATGCAGCCCTCTGAGGATGCATCGTGAATTGGGATGGTCTTCGCTGCGCCGCCGTGACGCAATCGGCCTACAAATGAGGTCTTCGTAGGCCGCGGTCTTTGAATTGGGACAGCCTTCGGCCTACAAATACGCACTTCGGAGGATGTAGCCTACGAATTGGGACACAGCACATTCTAGAGTCTCGCATCCTTTTGGCAGACACGCGTATGCGCGGAGCGTGTGCGAGGCGAATCGTGTTGCCAGTCAAGGCATGATTTATTAGAGTTTTATTATTGAATGGCGAATTCGGAAATAATCACTTTAGTACATTCGGTAGGCAACAAAAACAACAATATAAAATAATAAAAAAAAAATAAAAAAAAATAATAATAATAATAAAAAAATGCAGGGCAGCGGGCCAAATTGGCTGCCAGGCCACCGGGAATTCTCCCGGTTCTCCCGATGGCCAGTCCGCCCCTGGTGGGCACAGAGAGGAAAACACATGCAATAATAAATAATATAGGCTATGTACATTTTGCATGTTCAGAAGAAGTGAGCTGTCCTGCCCAAAAAATATAACCAGGTTTGTGTAAGTAAATTGCTCAGTGCAAAGAAAGAGAAGTAATGGGAACCTGGAATTTCTATTTTCATGTGTCTAATAGACATGAACAAGTTCTTTGAAAAACATCTATGACCTTTGAAACATGTCTACTCTTCATGCTCTATGTTGAATATGGTTTCAATAATAATAAACATACATTTGCATAAAGCATCCATATTTGTCCATGCCCATGTTGATTAGAGTATTAAAAACTTGAAAAGTATAAATTTAAGGTACGTTTAGAAGAAAAAAAAAGTGCGATTAATTGCGATTAATCATGAGTTAACTCGACAATCATGCGATTAATCATGATTCAAATATTTTAAGCGATTGACAGCCCTAATATATATATATATATATATATATATATATATATATATATATATATATATATATACTGACCAAAATTATAAACGCAACACTTTTGTTTTTGCCCCCATTTTTCATGAGCTGACCATAGCACACTTTTCCACTTTGAAACATTCTATTTTAAATGAGCCTTGTCCCACAGGACACTACGGCGCTTCTGGACCATGTTCACATATGGCTTCCTTTTTGCATGATAGAGCTTTAGTTGGTATCTGCAGATGGCACGGTGGATTGTGTTTACCGACAGTGGTTTCTGGAAGTATTCTTGGGCCCATTTAGTAATGTCAATGACAGAATCATGCCGATGAGTGATGCAGTCTGAGGGCCCGAAGACCATGGGCATCCAACAAAGGTCTTCGGCCTTGTCCCTTATGCAGAGAGATTTCTCCAGTTTCTCTGAGTCTTTTGATGATGTTATGCACTGTAGATAATGAGATTTGCAAAGCCTTTGCAATTTGATGTATTCCACAATCGTATGCACTTTCACAGATTGGAGAGCCTCTACCCATCTTTACTTCTGAGAGACTCTGCCTTAATTTTAACTTAATTAGTTGCTAGATGTTCTCCCAGCTGAATCTTTTCAAAATTTCTTGGTTTTTCAGCCCTTTGTTGCCCCCGTGCCAACTTTTGTGAGACCTGTTGAAGGCATCAAATTTGAAATGAGCTCATTTAGTGGATAAAAGTGTAAAATTTCTCTGTTTAAACATTTGTTAAGTTCTCTGTGTTCTATTGTGAATAAAATATTGGCTCATGTGATTTGAAAGTCTTTTAGTTTTCATTTTATTCAAATAAAAAAAACAACACCTTTCAACCACCTTTTTACGTTCACTTAAGCCATAACAGACACTGTATTTACGTGAGATACTCCACATTATGGACATTTTGACTACTGTGTGTGTATTTGACAATTCAGGCAGAAGGAGAACTGAGAGAACTGGGATCGCTCGGGCGCACAGCCGAGAGCGCGCTTCTGGTGTGTGTCATTCATCATGATTTCGCCTTTCCCGTCTTAACCTACTGCAAGTTAAATGATAACGAATTCTGATTGGATAGTAATTTTATTTTATGAGCTTGGTTACCTTTGATAGGGCTGTTCTCATATGACAGAACACTACTACTACTTGCTCTGATCACCCAGTTGTAAATACATTTTGAAATATGGGACAAAACATGATTTTTTTCAAAATAAGTCGTGACACTAAAAATAGAGCTGAAATATGGGACTGTCCTGGGAAAAACGGGACGTCTGGTCACCCTACCATAACTGACTTAGGCGAGCCAGGCACATATAACAGTGACTTTAAGAGACTGGTGAACATAGTGGCTGCTGCCTTTCGAGATGTGACCGTAGGTGAATAAATATAGGTGAATATAAGGGCGACGGGTAGCTAGGACGGCTCATTTAACGTTAACGGATTGCCAGGTAGGCATACAGCAGTAAGACGGACACATATAACAGTGTCCTGTATGGAAAGATGTTACTCCAGTTGACAGTAATCCATTTTCACCTGTACAAGTGAACGCTGAGCATCGGCAGCTAATGAGGCACACTGGAGTGACGTCACCGCCCCTCTTAGACTGCTTGGCTAGAGGAGGAGCTGTCAATCAAGAAATAGTGGACCAATGATGACGCTTGAGCCCGCCATGATTTAGAATCAGAATCAGCTTTATTTGCCAAGTGTGCGTAAACACACTAGGAATTTGTTGTGGTTTTTAAGAAGCTCTTGGTACATACATGCATACATACATACATACATATCTGACATGAGAACAGAACATTTAAATAAGCCTTAACAATAATAATAATAATAATAATAATAATAATAATAACGTGTATGGATCTGGAACAGAAGATTTAGGTACAGATTTGTGCCTTATTTACTCTATATATACAGCTGTAGAAAATTATGCATACATATTTACATAGTACTAGAGAGAGAGTAAATAATTAGAGATGGGGGATGAATTACAGACATGAATTACAGAACACAGGTAATAATTCCTGTGTTAGTTGTTTAGGCTGGAGATGGCATGGGGGAAAAAAATGTTTTTATGCCTAGATGTTCTAGTGCACAGAGATCTGTAGCGTCTGCCTGAAGGGAGAAGCGCAAACAGGTCGTGTCCAGGGTGAGAGGGGTCTGTGATGATGTTACCTGCCCGTTTCTTCACTCTGGAGTAGTACAAGTAGTACAAGAGTAAAACTGTGTCATGTGCGCCTGTGGCAGGTTGAACTTTTTCAGTTGACGAAGAAAGTACATTCTCTGCTGGGCCTTTTTCACGATGGAGTCGATGTGAGTGTCCCACTTCAGGTCCTGAGAGATGGTGGTTACCAGGAACCTGAATGACTCCACTGCAGTTACAGTGTTGTTCATGATAGTGAGTGGGGGGAGAGCTGGGGGGTTTCTCCTGAAGTCCACGATCATCTCCACAGTTTTGAGCGTGTTGAGCTCCAGGTTGTTTAGACTGCACCAGACAGCCAGCTCCTTAACCTCCTGTCTGCAAGCAGACTCGTCACCGTCCTGGATGAGGCCGACGAGTGTGGTGTCGTCTGAAAACTTCAGGAGTTTGACAGAGGGGTCTTTAGAGGTGCAGTAATTTTTATAGAGGGAGTAGAGATGTGGGGAGAGAACGCAACCCTGAGGAGCTCCAGTGCTGATGGTGCAGGTGTTGGATGAGAATTTTCCCAGCCTCACTAGCTGCTGCCTATCTGTCAGGAAGCTGGTGATCCACTGACAGATGGAGGTGGGGACGAAGAGCTGTGTCAGTTTATTCTGAAGGGTGTCTGGGATGATGGTGTTGAAAGCGGAGCTGAAGTCCACAAACAGGATCCTTGCATAAGTCCCTGGTTTGTCCAGATGTTGGAGGATGTAGTGCAATCCCATGTTGACTGCATCATCCACAGACCTGTTTGCTCGGTAAGCAAACTGCAGGGGGTCCAGCAAGGGTCCAGTAATGTCCTTCAGGTGAGCCAACACGAGCCTCTCAAATGACTTCATCACCACAGACGTTAAAGCAACAGGTCTGTAGTCATTAAGTCCTGTGATTTTTGGTTTCTTGGGTATAGGGATGATGGTGGAGCATTTGAAGCAGGAGGGGACTTCACACAGCTCCAGTGATCTATTGAAGATCAATGTGAAGATGGGTGATAGCTGGACAGCACAGGCTTTGAGGCAGGCTGGAGAGACACTGTCTGGGCCTTTGGCTTTCCTTATCTTCTGTCTCCTGAAGACTTTGTTTTGATCATATCCATGTTTTTGCCACAAAATTACGTTTTAATATGTATGGAGAGCACATACTCTATCTCTCCCGCTCTCTCTCCCTCACAGATGCAGTTTGCACACACGTTAACAAACGCACTAATGTTGTTAGCGCTACTCTGATGATTTTATCAGTAACATAGTTTAACAACTTAAAAACTACATGGCTTCTCACAAGTGAGGTAACAACGCTGTTCGTGAAGAAAATTAATTTTAAGTTTCACTATAACTAGAGACATTGCTGCCGAACACTTTTGAGAGATGCACATACTCACAGAGGTAATCTCTCTCTCTCTCTCTGTCCTCTCATAACTTAGTTATTAACTGTATTAGTAACTATTGTATTAGCCGAAGATGGCGCCGAGTATGGCAGCCGTGTTGCGAGCTCCGAGAAAACTCTGCAGGTTTTCGTATGTTTTGTTTGTTTTTCTGTTGTTTTACGTGTTAGATGTTGTTAGTATAACTGTCTACGATAGAGACACGCTTTTAAAGATCGGTTCTTCCGTCGCGCAACGCAAACCGGACTTTGAGTTCCTGAACGCCGGTGGATTGTTTACAGACACCGCATCAGAGCCCTTTGTCTGGAACGCACGACCACGACGAAAGAAACGCAGCTGGAAAAGAGGGAAGAGAGCTGGCGTTCTCGTCAGACTGAGACGCCGTGCCTTCCGACCTCCTCTCCCAACCATTTTGCTGGCTAACGTTCAGTCACTGGATAACAAACTCTGTGAACTGCGTGCGCGCATCTCATACCAACGAGAAACAAGGGACTGCTGCATTATTTGCCTCACAGAAACATGGATGTCTGCAATGGTTCCAGACTCAGCCATTGAGCTCACGGGGTTCTCCGCGCACCGCTCGGACAGAACGAAAGAGCTCACAGGGAAAAGCAAAGGTGGGGGCGTTTGTTTCTACATCAACAACTCGTGGTGTGATGAAAGGAATATACACCCTATTAAATCCTTCTGCTCCCCTGATCTGGAATTTCATACGCTTCTGTGTCGACCATTCTGGCTACCGAGGGAATTCACAGCGATCATAATCACAGCTGTATACATTCCCCCTCAAGCCAACACAGACCAGGCACTCAGGGAACTGTACGGGAATATAAGCGAGCAGGAAACCGCGCACCCAGATGCAGCGTTTATTATTACGGGGGACTTTAATAAAGCCAACTTCAGAACAATAGCTCCAAAATACTTCCAACACATCACCATCAACACGCGTGGTGATCGTGTACTGGACCATTGCTACTCCCCCTTCCGGGACGCTTACAAATCCCTCCCCCGCCCATCTTTCGGCAAATCAGATCACTCCTCCGTTCTGCTTCTGCCTGCTTATAGGCAGAAACTGAAACGCGAAGCACCCGCCCTCAGGACAGTTCAATGCTGGTCGGACCAATCGGACGCTATACTACAGGACTGTTTTGATCACGTGGACTGGGACATGTTCCGGGCAGCATCTGATGACGACATAGAGGAGTACTCAGATTCTGTAACGTGTTTCATACGGACGTGTATAGAGGACGTTATTCCGACCAAAACGATACGCATCTACCCCAACCAAAAACCGTGGATTAACAGCGATGTTCGATCAGCCTTGTCAGCGCGGACATCTGCCTTTAAATCCGGAAACACTGACGATCGGAAACAAGCCAGTTACGATCTCAGGAGATCCATCAAAGCAGCCAAACGACAATATAAATACAAAGTTGAAGAACAATTCAACAACAATAACCCAAGAAGCATGTGGCAGGGCATCAACAACATCACAGGTTTTAAAGGGAATAAACCAGCCACTGTGAACATTGCCGCCTCTCTGCCGGATGAGCTGAATACCTTTTATGCTCGTTTCGAGGCTCATAACACCGCCCACACAGAGTGCGCTCCCACGGCTGCTGCAGAAGAGGTGAGTCCACTATCCCTTTCTGTCGCGGATGTAACTCGATCCTTCAAACGGGTGAACATCCGCAAAGCTGTGGGCCCGGATGGCATCCCAGGCCGTGTGCTCAAAGCATGCGCTTACCAACTAGCCGGGGTTTTTACAGACATCTTCAATCTGTCCCTCTCTCTGTCTGTGGTTCCCTCGTGCTTCAAAAAATCCACCATTGTGCCCATACCTAAGAAAAATAAAATCACATGCTTGAACGACTGGAGGCCCGTTGCTCTGACACCCATCTTCAGCAAGTGTTTTGAGAAGCTCATCAGAGACCACATCTGCTCTGTGCTGCCTGCCTCACTGGACCCACTACAATTTGCATACCGCAGAAACCGTTCCACAGACGACGCTATTGCCTTCACCCTGCACACTGCTCTCTCCCACCTGGAAAATAAGAACACCTATGTGAGGATGCTGTTCGTGGATTATAGTTCAGCATTTAACACCATAGTGCCTGCCACACTGGTTGAGAAGCTCCAGACTCTGGGACTGAACAGATCTCTGTGCAGCTGGATCCTGGACTTCCTGACAGGCAGAAGTCAGGTGGTCAGAATGGGCAACAACACTTCATCTCCGCTGACCCTCAACACTGGTGCTCCGCAGGGCTGCGTTCTCAGCCCACTCCTGTACTCCCTGTACACACATGACTGTACAGCTACACACAGCTCCAACGTCATCGTCAAATTTGCCGATGACACAACGGTGATAGGCCTGATCACCGACAACGATGAGACGGCCTACAGAGAGGAGGTGAGTACCCTGACTAAATGGTGCCAGGAGAACCACCTCTCACTCAACATCGACAAGACCAAGGAGCTGGTGGTGGATTTCAGGAGACAGAGCAGAGAACACACACCCATCACCATCGACAAGACACCTGTGGAGCGGGTTAACAGTTTTAAGTTCCTCGGCGTTCACATCACCGAGGATCTCACATGGTCCACTCACACAGATGCAGTGCTGAAGAAGGCACATCAGCGCCTCTTCTTCCTGAGACGGCTGAGGAAGTTTGGAATGAGCCCCAGCATCCTCAGATCCTTCTACACCTGCACTGTGGAGAGCATCCTGACCGGCTGCATCACCGCCTGGTTTGGAAACAGCACCGCTGGCAACCGCAAAGCTCTGCAAAGGGTTGTGCGAACTGCCCGCCACATTGTTGGAGGTGAGCTTCCCTCCCTCCAGGACATCTACACCAGGCGGTGTATAAGGAAAGCCAGGAGGATCATCAAGGACTCCAGCCATCCATCCCACAGACTGCTCTCTCTGTTGCCCTCAGGGAGACGTCTCCGCAGCATCCGATCCCGCACTAGCCGACTGAGGGACAGCTTTTTCCCTCAGGCTATCAGGCAAATGAACAGGCAGAACTAACTCACCCTACATCACACTCCCACTCACACATCATGCCATGCATTGCACTTTACCGCCGTTCACTGGACTACACGCACACACTGCAATAATACAACCTATCTGCTATCACTGGATACCATACAATGCACATCCACGACATTGCATATGTATAATCTGTTGCTCCTTTGCACAACTATCTATTGCACAACTAATCTGTTGTAAATCTATAATCCGTTGCACCTTAACATTCTACATTGTTTAGATGTGTACATAATGTAAAATGTGTACATAGTGTATTGGTAACTAAGACTGTCTTTATAGTACACTGTGTATATTGAGTATGTGTACGTGTATTTTGCACATTGTCTTCTGTACAGTCTGTAAATATGTACTGTCTATATGTAAACTGTTTTTTTGTTTCTTGCACTGTTTGGAGCACGCTCTCAAGAATTTCACTCACCAAGGCACTTGTGCTGTGGTGATGTGACAATAAAAGTGATTTGAAGTGATTTGATTTGATTTGATTTGTATTAACTGCATCTGCAACCATAGTATAAGCGTAATAATTGACTTCGGTCCATTGAATTATTAAAAAAATAATGCACACCAGAGGTGTAACGGCCACTCCGCTTCGCATCCTGACCGCATCACCACCTCGGGTGTGCATTTTTATCTAATAATTCAACAGCCCATCGTCAATTATTCCTTACTTAATCTTTCTTTTCTTAACAACAAACACAATTTCAACCAGCCACCAACAACAAACCCCCCACAACCAGATCAGCATCGCTGCATTTTTGAAAGATGCGCAGTTCCAGCCTCGGCCAACCACGGGGCACGTACCGGCACGTTCAATTAGTGTGGGGTCATCTGTTAGAACGAGAGAGAGAGAGAGAGAGAGAGAGAGGCATAGACACCACATACGTCACAACGTAACACCAGGAACTTCTCTAAAATGTCAAAAATGTGTGAGACTACATCAATGCTGTGGCCTTTACACCTTACTTTACAGCTCTGAATGACAGAAAACATCTGTACCAAACTTTGCATATACAGAACCTCCAGGAAATTCTTCAAATATTCTGTCCTGGATCCATCTCTAACATACTACTCATGCAGTGCAAGCAAGAAAGTATGGACACCATTACTAAGAGAAGGTGATGGATGTGGATTGGGCACATCATTCAAATAGAGCAAGAATGACCCAGATTGCCTGACAGACACTTCTGGGCACCAGAGGGAAAATGAAAGAGAGGAAGACCAAAGAACATCTGCTGTTGAACAAGACTTAAGTCCCAACGATACCATTTAGAAGTTGGCTCAAAACAGACAGGAGTGGTGTCCCTTCATTGGTGGTCACATAACCAGCTCCACATGTACAGCTTTCTATCATTGTAAATTTGCTTGGGAGCTTGCCTGGTACATCACTGCGTTTGCAATGTGAAGCCCTTGGGTTTAAGTTCTGACACAATACAGGAGCTTAAAGACTAAATTTGTATGGTTGCTTAAGCAAATGCATTTTTAGCACACCTTTGCTTTCATTAACAATATAGGTATGAAGTTTGTTCTTTTCAAACGTGATACAGCATTAACCTTTTAGTTTCACTCAATTGACATTTCCTTTTCAAACTGCCGCAATACGAATACAAAAACCAATGCAATAAAAAACTGCCATTTTCATGTTTACCTGCTTCAGGAAAAAAACAACAACAACAACAACACTCACTGGACATTTCAATTTGAAAGTGCTGCGAAATGTGCAAGAAGAGACGTTATATAATTTCGCAGAAATGTTGCCTCAGGCATGTTTTCCCATTGATCCTGGGTTGTAATGGGATACTTTCTCCTTTTGAGGCAAAACATGCAGGACTGGAACAACATGAGCGCAAATGAGCACACAGTTTTCTTTTCACCCTCAAGTATTCCATTAAAGGGTTAGTTCACCCAAAAATGAAAATTCTGTCATCATTTACTCACCCTCAACTAGTTCCAAATCTGTATGAATTTCTTTGTTCTGCCGAACACAAGGGAAGATATTTTGAAGAAAGTTTGTAACCAGGCTGTTTTGGGGCACCATTGACTTCCATAGTAGGAGAATAAAATACTATGGAAGTCAATGGTGCCCCAGAACTGCTCTGTTTTCCACATTCTTCAGAATATCTTCCTTTGTGTTTAGCGGAACAAAGACATTCATACATGTTTGGAACTACTTGAAGATGAGTACATGATGACAGAATTTTCATTTTTGGGTGAACTATCCCTTTAAGTCTCACAGAGGTCAGAATGTGCAGCGTATAATCATATCCTGTGCTTTATTTAACTTCACGAGAGTCGTGTAAGCGCAAACTGAAGTGTGGCAGTCTGCTGTACTCACTGCTGACCCCTCTGCTTGTGTTTTCACACAGGACAGACATGTATTGCTGGTCAGAGTACAGTATGCTGCTTCAGTTTTTGTGAATAATGATGCCATCTGTTCCCCCTTGAGGCAGTGTGTGTGTGTCGGAGGCACAGAGCTGTAACGTGGGAAAGGCCATCTGAGGAGAGCGCAGCCATGTAGAAAAACTCATGTGTGAACACAAGCGCACATACTCATGCTATGAAGAGCTGCACTCTGCCCTCACTGTCCTTATATGACCAGTCATAACAGTGAAACGGGAGCAGGGGTTTATGGAGCAAAATGCAGAAAATATCAGAAAAGAGATGTTGATGTAAATTGTAGTCTTATAAAAAAAACACCTTAGCAGCACCATTGGACAGCCATGAAATCAGAGATTAACACCATATTAGTTTGATATATATCTCTTGGTACTAAATAATTAGCTTGTTCAAATAGCAAAAATTGGTGAAGGAAATTTTGTGGTCGTACTACACAACATGATGGACTTGTGCCAATTTTGAACTCATACTGCATGTTTTAAGTGAATCAGACACATATATAACCAGCTTTTCTTTTCTCTGTAACCTCAACACTGATATGTTGATGTTAATGAACAACAGCATTACTTTTCAAACGCCAGATTGAAACAGGGCGTCAACTTAAAGGAGACCTATTATACCCTTTTTTTACAATATATAATACAGTATGAGTCTCAGGTGTCCACTGAATGTGTCTGTGAAGTTTCAGTTCAAAATACCCCACAGATCATTTATTATATCATTTTGAAAATGCCTATTTTGAGTGGAAGCAGAAACAGGTTGTTTTTTGCATGTCTCTTGAGCTGCTGCTCCCCACCCCCTTTTCCAGAGTAGGGCTGTGCCTTTACAGCTCGTTCCTCAGATGTTCTGCTAAAAAAACACATATGTTTGGTTTTGATTATCATGTCTATCATGCTGAAATCATGTATTTTAAACCATATCAGTTTAAACTTCTGATATACTGTTTTCTGAGCGCACATATCTGAAGCACGCTCACAGAACGCACTCTTTCATGTCTTATTGCACTTAAACTGTCAAATGCACTGTTGTCACTAGTGAAAATAATGATGGTGCCGTGGGTGAAAACCTGCAGATTAAGGGGTGGTAATATTATAATAAGATCCCCTTTCTACATCACGGGGGAGCGAAATCTAAGTGGTTCATTTTTTCACAAGCTTGCAGAGAAAGAGCTTACCAAAAAAAAAAAAAAAAAAAAAAAAACTACTGGGTTGTTCTTTTTCACATTTTCTGGGTTGGTAGATGTACCGGGGATGTGATTATAGCACTTAAACACAGAAAAAGTTAGATTTTCATGATATGTAACCTTTAAGGTACATTTGAGGCACTGTAAAACAAAATTATGCCTTATAGCAAATAAAACCAAGAATATTGTAGTATGTTTTACAATAAAATACTATGTCCGTGTTTTCTACTTCAAAATTTCACATGCACTACTTGTCATTTCTTAGTAATTATTTGTGATATTTACTATCAATTTCTGAGTGAAAATTATTTCAAAGTAAATCCTACACCAATTTTTTTCAGTGTACCTACCATTGCAAATAAATACCTGCATTTGGCTGGTGATGGCTGTTAATTTCTCACCAAAAACATATTTACATTGTACTTCAAATTAATTTAAAGAATATGCTGACATTCATATGTATAAGTGAAAATAAATAATGGTATTACCATGTTATAATTGGTACTTTCTTGTTAGTACTGTTCTACAGAAACAAAGAACCTAAAACAGAGCACTTGACTCTTGAGTAAGAACACAGGTGTATCTGAACAGCTGATGGGATGCGCTAAGCTATTAGTTAATTTGGTAGAGAGGATGCAATGATTTTTATTAAATATAGACTCATTGACATGGCAACGGCTGTGTGAACGAGGACAGCAGATGGTGTTTTCATTAGAAGAATGTGTCTGATAAAAGAATAAACCTCCTGACTTTGTTAGCATATCCTCTCTGTCCTGATCATATTACATGTTTCTAATACCACTACGGACAAACGCTGCCTATGTGAAGAAAGAGAGTCTGCCAGTTTGAAAAATAAGCCCAATCAGTGGAATATATTACATATAAACAACGCAGTCACAGAAGTGCATTTCTGAGTGAAAACTACCTTTCTGCGGGATTGTTTTAAAAGAGTGGAATAAGACTACATTAGTATACAGTATGACTCTTCTTTATATTTTTGGATGGGTGGTTGCTAGTGTGTTAAGGTGTTTTAGCACAATACAGTTGTGATGCTGTTGTGTCTGGACATTTCTTACTGACCCAAGTCTCTATGGCATTATGGTCTATACAACATAAGCCTTGTGTCTTTGCTTCAATGGATTTCTTTTTGTTTCCACCAGTTTTTCATCCACCACAAAAAAATAAAATAAAATGATCACAAAAAAAGAAATGTCACATCTCTCTCCAACACTGGAGTCTTCTGAAAAGCTTTTACTACAAGCTACTTACTTTAGGTTCAAGTAAGACTAAGCATTGTGATGCACAGCAGGAACAAACCTATCAAGCATGCATGTATTGATTGATGCCTCATTTTATTGTTCAGTGGTTAGCAGTAAAGCATAGCTAAGAAATACAGATTTTACATCCACCACATCTATACTGAAATTACATAGCTCATGGGACATGTTTAGAAATTTGGCTAATCAGGGGCCAGTGAATAAAATGACCCGCCAATAGTAACAATTATGTGAAAGTGAAAGTGACGTGACATGTGGCCAAGTATGGTAACCCATACTCGGAATTAGTGTTCTGCATTTATCCAATCCAAAGAGCAGCCATTTTTGCTGCAGCGCCCAGGGAGCAGTTGGGGGTTCGATGCCTTGCTCAAGGGCACCTCAGTCGTGGTATTGAGTGTGGAGAGAGTGCTTATTCACTCCCCCCACCTACAATCCCTGCCAGACCTGAGACTCTCTAACTATTAGGCCACAATTTCCCCAGTAAGGCTGTTGATTTAACATTTAATGCACCCTGTTCCGTCCAGACCTGTACATCATCTTACATTGCATGGAGTTTCTGACAAACATGATGCAGGACAACGAATGACTGTGTGATGTAATCTATTAGAATACATATAGAATGCATTAGAATCATATACCCTGATGGCAAAAAAAGGATTTTTGTCCTATGTTTATATCATAAGAAATAGTCATCAATAGCAATATCACATGTGCAACAGTGCTTTTTTCCCCCCAAATATCTGCACAATTGCAAATGTGATATTGATTTTATAACAACAATTGTGTTGCATTTTAGACAGTATTGTCATTGACCAATTTCATCAACTAAAATAGTTCCAGTCAAAGCCACTGTAGAACCTCTGTGTGTCTTTAAGCAACACAGCGCTGTTTTGTTAGTGAATGAATCCACTTTTCTGACCGAATCAAGTGAGCCAGCGATTCAGTGTCATAAAGACAGTTACTTTCTTCATTTCTGAGTGACTCATTTGAACGAATTGGTTGACTGAATGACTTACTCTTTAAGAAAGCAACTTACTGTCACCGACAGGTGGTTTTCCTTTAAAAAATATTTCAATATTCATAAAAAATAAATTATTCTTCATTTAAAACTCATTAATCTCATTGAATTATTTATGCAATACTAATTGCAGTGTAAATATATTAATTCCACCTTTGAACAGTCTGTTTAATATACCTAAAAGCCACTTCAGATGCAGCTTCTGAAAGCAATAATTTGGCCACATAGTAGCTTTAAAAATTTGTTAAATAAAATCAATGTTGAATCAAAATATTTATAATCAGAATATAGGCCTATTCAATGCTTTTCTCATTTAACACAATAATGGCTCTTATTTTGCGGGGTAATTTCTCAGGCCAAAAGTGTATTATTAATTAGATTAATCGTGCAATGAATTCAATTATAAATTAAAAATTTTACCCATATTAAAATTTATTGACAGTCCTTGTAATAATACTTAAATTGATGTTTAAGTTGTAAAATGTGCAGTAACCAACTATTACTTGTCTTATACAGGTGCATCTCAATAAATTAGAATGTCGTGAAAAAGTTATAATAATAAATAATGGGGAAGACTGCTGACTTGGCACTGATCCAGAAGACAAACATTGACACCCTCCACAAAGAGGGTAAGTCACAGAGGGTCATTACTGAAAGGTGTGGCTGTTTACAGAGTGCAGTATTAAAGCATATTAAATGCAAAGTTGACTGGAAGGAAGAATTTGGGTAGGAAAAGGTGCACAAGCAACAGGGATAACCGCAAGCTTGAGAATACAGTCAAGCAAAGCTGATTCAAACACTTCACAAGGAGTGGACTGAAGCTGGAGTCAGTGCATCAAGAGTCACCACGCTCAGACATCTTCAGGAAAAGGGCTACCAAGCCACTTCTGAACCAGAGACAACATCAGAAGCATCTTACCTGGGCTGTGGAGAAAAAGAACTGGACTGTTGCTCAGTTGTCCAAAGTCCTCTTTTCAGATGAAAGTAAATTTTGCATTTCATTTGGAAATCAAGGTCCCAGAGTCTGGAGGAAGAGTGGAGAGGCACAGAATCCATGTTGCTTGAAGTTCAGTGTGAAGTTTCCACAGTCAGTGATGATTAGGGCTACCATGTCATCTGCTGGTGTTGGTCTACTTTGTTTTCTGAAGTCCACAGTCAACGCAGCCATCTACCAGGAAATTTTAGAGCACTTCATGCTTCCTTCTGCTGACAAGCTTTATGGAGATGCTGATTTCATTTTCCAGCAGGACTTGGCACCTGCCCACACTGCCAAAGGTACAAAAAGCTGGTTCAATGACCATGGTGTTACTGTGCTTGATTGGCCAGCAAACTCGCCTGACCTTGAATTGATTGTCAAGAGGAAGATGGGAAGAAGACACCAGACCCAACAATGCAGATGAGCTGAAGGCCACTGTCAAAGAAACCTGGGCTTCCATACCACCTCAGCAGTGCCACAAACAGATCACCTCCATGCCACGCCGAATTGAGGCAGTAATTAAAGCAAAAGGAGCCCCTACCAAGTATTGAGTACATATACAGTAAATTAACATACTTTCCAGAAGGCCAACAATTCACTAAAAATGTCTTATGAAGTATTCTAATTTGTTGAGATGAATTGGTGGGTTTTTGTTAAATGTGAGCCTAAATCATCACAATTAAAAGAACCAAAGACTTAAACTACTTCAGTCTGTGTGCACTGAATTTATTTAATACACGAGTTTCCCAATTTGAGTTGAATTACTGAAATAAATGAACTTTTCCACGTCATTCTAATTTATGGAGATGCACCTGTACATCACATGAGTAGTCAGACTTTAAAGGGGTCATCGGATGCGACATGCACTTTTACAAGTTGTTTGAACTGAAATGTGTGTTGACAGTG
Organism: Aspiorhynchus laticeps; assembly: GCA_023376895.1. Classification (NCBI taxonomy): domain Eukaryota; kingdom Metazoa; phylum Chordata; class Actinopteri; order Cypriniformes; family Cyprinidae; genus Aspiorhynchus; species Aspiorhynchus laticeps. Next base: position 24,087 of record JALXFT010004055.1, on the reverse strand, counting down.
TGTACACATCTACTCTATAATGATAAAAATCCACCCAGTGTTTTTTTTTATCTCGCTAAATCATTTCCCCTTTCTCATATCAAGCCTTTCTCAGATGCCTCTCTGTGTGACATCACACAGATCCAGGCCCCTCCCACAATTGTTGATTGACAGTGGTATTTTACCTTAGACCCGCCCTGAGTGAGCTGTCATCAGTCCGCCATTGTTTCGGCGCCAGAGCAGGAGTAGACAAGAATGGCTACTAAGCGATTGAGGTGTTCTGTAGTTGGATGTAATAATGAACATAGCAGTCATCATTTACTCTCGAGATCTGAGCCGCTGAAGACGCAGTGAATTACCTTTGTTTTTTAAAGGAATGCACCCCCGATATGCCTAAATGTGTCTATCTTCGCGCGAATCATTCGTGATCCAGCTTCACCTCCAGAAGAAATGAGTATAAGGTTAATTTATGAATCTTTGCAAATCGCCTCTTAATAATGTGTTATTTAGCAAGTTCCATGATGTATGCGGCTAAAGTAAACAGTCTCATGAAAATGTCTCGTCACCCCACAGAAGAGATCATTTCACAGAATCATATCAACTTGTGGAAAATGGGCATCCAATGACACCTTTAAAAGGCCATTTTCATTTTCAAGACCAATGTATTCAAAGTGAGTTCAACAACTAAATCATATTTACATTAAAAAGGAAACATTAAAATTTAAAATACTAAAATCTCACCAAAAAATTTGAAATGCTTTCAGTGTGCTAGCTTACTATTTCCACTTCACATGCAATTATCTTCTATACTACATATTGACTGAGGTGTAATGCTTTTGGAGAGAGAAAGGACACACACACGCACACCCTAAATGCAACCACAAATTCCTGAGGCTTAAAGAAATTTTCTTCACTATCCCTTAGCTGTGGTCATAAAATTGACAAATGACCACCACCACGCCCAATTGTCCTGGCCTGTTCCCTTGGGATCAACATGAGACCCATAAAACAAGGACAGATTTGTGGAGAAAATCTGGAACGTATTTAAAACAGGACTTCACGGTGGTTTCTTATCACTTAACCATTATTTAACCAGGATGGAACAAGGATCACTGGATCTGAACATGGTCTGGGGATGATCGCTTAAGCAGTAACTCAATGATGGTATCAAGAACAAAGACGTTTTACGACAGACGTCCAAGCTAAGAAAGACCAGATCTCCACAAACAGGACAATGACCTGGACAACTGACTTTCCTGACCTCCCGTTTCTCTCACATTCCGAACTGAAACACCCCTCAATTTCTCTTCTCTTCTTGAACAAAGAACATCCAAACTCTCATAAGCTTTTACATTTACATTTAATCATTTAGCTCATTTCAGTGGCAATAATTTGGTGTGGATGAAAATTACCCTTGGCCCATAATGTATGATTATAACACATATAGAAATCTGCCAGGATATTTTCTTCATGTGACAAAGTAACTAAGCAGATAAATTTACTGCATGGAAAATGAGCCGTGTAGGCGGGACTCCGCCCACAGGGACCATTTCATTGGAAGAGCGCTGGTGGACGCGCTGATGTCAGTCCATCTAAAAAAGCAGACCACCACTCTCTTCTTGCTCTCTCTCTCTGCTGCTTGAAATTCGCGCTTCTTGAAACTTGGAGCTGCTCCAAAAGAGCTCTTAGCCTTAACATCTGGCCGAGTCTCGAACATTGAGCCAACACTCAGTCAAATTTCTGAAGAAACCCTCGAAAGCCTGAAGCTACGCGAAAAGAACTTCGAGCATCAAACAACACCGAGCAACCAAGCAACAACAGAAGGACATCCCCAGAGTGATGTCACTCAACGACACGCGGAATTCCCTCGAGCCAGGAAACGAAACCACAAATCAGCGTCATTTCAAATTAAAAGCAAGTAACCAAACAAAATCTTTTTTCTGCTGAATCGTGTCGTATCTATCTCTAAAGTAAGGATAATAGTTCTCCATTTGATGATCGACACAGGTAAAATCGTGTGGAAACAGCAAAACAGTGATATTAATCATTCTCAATTAAATTCATTGCCTATGTGTATGTATGTATGTATTTTGTTTTATGTTATTTAGCTTAGTTCATGTATTGTAGTAAGATAGCAAATAAACTCTCGTCTGATTTATAGAGAAGTGTTCTGTGTTTTGTTGTGAAATATTCAAATCAAACTTCGCTCAGATAACGTTACCTAAGCTCATAACCGTCATAAGGTTATTCAAATAATTCTGTTTTATTATCGTGGCCACGAGAATAAACAGAATTTCTCAGATATACTGAAATCTAACAACTCGCTGGACGATTGTTAGATGAGGTATAAGTTGGACGTTTTGATTAATATCAATTGATCATATCGATATCAAATTGTAAGATTCCCTAAAGCTAAAATAAAGCGTAAACCAAAGAGCTAAATTAAACAATGTAAACATGATTAAATTCAATGGTGGAGATGAAAAGCGAGCAAATTTGATTTTTATATTCATAATCAGAAATAAATATTGTTGTACTGTGCCAATTTTCTTCTAACCGGACGAAGAAATAGTGTAAATACAGAGAGACAGAGTTTGTTTGTGTTATTGTTAGGGTTGGGTATCGTTTGGGGTTTATTCGATACCGGTGCCAAATCGATACTTTTAAAACGGTGCCGGTGCCTAAACGGTGCCTGAACCGATACTTCTTATATATATATATATATATATACACACATACATACACACATATACTGTATATGGAACTAATGAAGCTCCAGGAAATCCCCAATATGAACAAAGGCTATTCCTGTAACTGAGTAAACAGAAGATATAAACGTTTTGAATGATAAAACAAATACATTAAACACTCGGCTACGACAATATATAGTTTGTCTGTGTTATTCTAGCCATCTCTGGTATTTTCATAATTAAGTATATTTAAAATCCATTGCTAATCAATGCATTAGTAGCCTATGGAACATATTTTCTGCCTCATTCTGTGACAAGAAGCTATCAGATCACAAAAGGAAACATTTAACTGGTGTTGTGGACTAAAACATTATAATGTTCTCTTTTGTTGGTTTAAACAGGTTTAAAAACGCGAATACAAGAGAATTTTAGCTTTAGGCATTTTAATTAGCATTTTAATAGAGTTTGTACGATATATCGATATATTCTTTATAATCGATACATTATTATGAAGCAATACAGTTAATATTGATATACAGTAGTTTGATACGAGCGCATCTGATAAAATATCTAGTGAGGACACAGACTGAACTGCTGCGGAGAAAGTGCATCATACAATTTGTTCTAAACATGTGCCAAGTTTATATCAAGTTTATATAAAAAAAACTCGTAAGATACAGTAGCCTATAGTTTATAGTTTCAGTTTAAAGCGGCTCGCGCTCGCCCCGTCAGATGCTCTGACAGAAAGGCTGCGTGTGCCGCTGACAGAGATGCTTCTCGCGCTGTTTAATGTGTTTGCTGTTATCCGTAATGCATAACTTACAATTCACAGGTATATTCTCCATCTGTAAATGTTAGAAAGCCATGGAAATATTTCCATTTTGCTGTCAGAAGTGCGTGAGCTTTTGGTTTGCGACTCTGCTAAACTTCACAGACTTCATTTAGAACGAGCGCCGCCGTGCGCGTGCACGCCAAACAGACGGCGCGCAATGAAATAAGAGTTTATGAAATAAACAAAATACATTTTGCTGAAATATTTGTAGTTGTAGTCTGTGATGCTTCTTACGTGCGTTTCGGAGAAACAAAGGACAAATATTTTAATCAATCGCTCGTGCATGGCACCGAAATGAGGCACCGAAATCTGCGTTCTGATTCGGTTCTAGTACATACCGGTTACATAGGTACCGGTGCCATATTGGTACCGGTTCTCGGTACCCAACCCTAGTTATTGTGGTACTGTATGCTTGTGGCAATGCGTTTTGAATGAATTAAAGTGCAAATTTAGTTGTTTGATAAATATACTGCAGTATATGAAGTGTCTTGTAAGACAAAAAGTCGCTCTAAAAGCGCAAAAGAGACAAATGAGGGATTTTCCTCATTTCTCTCTTCCATAAGGCCTTAATAGCGTGATCTGGTTTGTGCGTGTTCCACTTCTGGATATGCTATTCAATCTCCGGCGAGAATATCAGATTAGCTACCTGTGTATTTCTCTGCAAATCTTTGTTTCACTAAAACAGTGAATTTAAGACGCGGCTCTCGGAAAGAGTGGCGCGAAACACGTTCTGGGGAGAATAGTTATTGATCTTGATCAAAAATGAATTGTGTGATGATAAATCCACTGTGTTTTGTCTGTGAAGTTAGACAGAATTAATGTACTAAGGCTCGCCACGGCCAAAAAGTGTTGAAAATTAATCTATGGATTAATGTGTATCTCTCTGAACGAGTTGAGATTGTTAATGCTATAAAGAAAGAATCTAAATAGCTGCTTTTTGATGGTAGTGTGAAAGGCATTGATGTTTCATTGATTATCCGGATCTGTGCATCTGAGATGACAGGTTCCGTGACGCGTAACTCAGGAAGTGCGCAGGCTCTGTTCCCGCGCCATTTTGAGGCTGTTGTAAACAACAGCCTAGCAAGCTTGGCTAACTGAAGCCTGTAGTATTGGAGCTTAGACAAAGCTAGTTGTATTAGAAGCATAGCGATTAGCACATAGCATTTTGCAGCCTGTGGGTTTGAATGCGTGTGTGTTTGCAGTGTGTTTTTGAAGTGTTGATACGAGTTTAACCCTTCACAGCTGAACTTTAACTCACACTAAACTGTTTACATCAGTTCCTTCTCTCTTTTGAATTCACTCATTCTCTCTTTGGCATTCACTGATTCTACCTATAAATCCTAATGTGATAGGACTTTAACAATACAAATTTAAATAAACCTTTAATGTGCAAGGCAGCTGATTTTCATAGGAAATGAGACCAGCGATGTCACAGGTGGTTTTAACAAGTAGTTGTGTTTAGGTTGTTTTGTTTCGTTTCATATTTAGCAGATATTAGTTTCATAACTATTGGGGTTATTATAAATTAATGATGGGTCTTAGCCTCATTTGCTTTGATAGGAAGATAATTAATTTAATTATGATTTGCGCTCATGATTTTAAGAATCTCATTGGATGAATTGCTATGAAATATTTGAAATTGATAATTTAATTCCTTAACTAATCCCAGATGTGAAATTAAATTCATTTCATTAAAATAATTTCATTTCCCGATTCCACATAGACTGATTGAGATAATTATGTGTGCTCTGATAATTTAACAATAACATTAAGATCTTAATTATTAACTATCAAAGTGTTTGATCGTCTGGCCGGGAATATTTTTTAATTTTCTTTATAATTGAGACGATACGGATTAATTTGTTCTAATGATTTGAATAACACAAGGAATTAGTAATTGGTCAGACTTAGGGATACAAAATTAGGGATGTGGAATTGTAATTTAATTTCATAACTAATTACGAATTTGAAAATTCTAATTTAATTTAATAATTAATTACAGTTCCTGTTTCCCTATGGCACAAACTATTGGCTGATCAATGAAATGTAATCGCTTGTAATGTCAATGAAAAATATCATTAAGATTTTAATCCATGACTGCTAATAATGCTCTGAAATTTTAATTTCATCTGCAACTCATTAGAGCTTGTATTACCCTGCTTCAATACTTAAGGTTTATTATAATCACAGGTGTCTTCTAATATTAATGACAAACATCGTTAAGTTAGATTTTTTAACTATCAATCATTGCTCTGAAATTTTAATTCCAGCATTGGCTAATAAGGATCCTACCTCAAGGATACCCTATTGATTAATTTAATCCTAATCAAGCCTATCAAATTTAAATGATAACATCATAAAACTTGAATTAGAAACTACCATTTCTAATTTGAAATTCAAATTTCAGTTGCAATTGAGTTTTGGTTCCAACCTGTTTGGTCTCTCTCCGTCTGTTATTAAATTAACTTTTATAGGTTTCCATTTTCTTAGGCCTGATAGGAGATAGGGCTCCCCTTTGTGCTTGGTTAGTGAAGTGAAATTGCCTCCAGTGTGAGTTACAGCAAGCGGAGTCACCCATTCCGACTGTACCTGGTGCTGGGCTGGAGGGGTAATCCGAATATTTCCGTCCTAGTGTTGCAAAGTGACGGCCCGCAGCAGGCTAGCAATCGGGTATCGGAGGAGGAGTCAACGGCTGACTGGGCGAAGGTGCGGATATACCATCCCGGCTAATCTATTGACGAAGTACGTCGAACTTCGGGTTCGCGCTGACGGATAGACACCGGGACCTAGCCCCGCCCCTCTTCAGGCCAGCAGTCGTTTGACATAACTCACCCGAGTCCCAGCCCGGTTGTGCCAAAAGCCACAGCTGTCTGAGAGGCTTCAGCAGTACGGTGGGGGGCGGAGTGTTCGGCAAAACCCTTACAGGAGCTCACCTGGTGCGCTCGGGCGGTGGGCCTTGCTGCTGAACACCACTGGAGCAATTTACATGCCTCACGAAGCCTAGAGTATAATAACTTTCTAATTAGGAAAACACTTCTAAGTAGCAAACCTCCAAAAGAAAAAAAATTAAGGTTTTCTTAATGCTTAGGCAAGTGTGTTTATCCTACTAAAATTAGCAAAGCAAACCCCTAGGTGCATCAACTCAACAGCGCCTCCGCGCTGCCACCTTTGTTACTAATCCTAAATCCTACTCTCACCTTTCTCTCTTTTCTTCCTGCTGCTATCTTCCAATTTGACTACTGCTGCTGTTTCTGATATTTTTGCCTGTGTGAAGATCACAAGTGGAGAATTTAGCAATCGAAACAGGTATTTGTGGAACTTGAGAACATGTCAAAATTGTTTTCCATTTACCTTCCTCTTTTGTGAAATCCTACCCCGCCAGGTTAAAGCAGGTCCACAGAAGAAAGGCGCCGGAAAACTTCAAGCACGCGAACACTCTAATTAGCTTGTGGTGTCAATTTTGTCATTAACGGGACCAGTGCTGTCATTGTTATTGTTTTCCTTCACACCAATGAACCAATTGCAATCACGGACTTACAAAAAAATTGTCATTTACAAATAAGTCACAGAGAACCACACCTGTTTTACACAGTCAACGCTAGTACACATTCTATATTGCACATCTACACCCCTTGTTTGTTGATTTGTTCTGTTTTGGTTTGTTTGTTTTTGTTTTGTTTTGTTTTTCCTTTCAAGGTCTGTGTCAGTCGCGGTTCGAGATCTCACTCACCACGCTCAAACATGTCTCACACAACAGAACATGTCGGTCACTGGGAGGATTTGGAAACATGGCTAAGCATTGCAACAAACAGCCTCCTCCCTAAGGCTGCTGAAACACTAAAACATCAGACACAAGACCAGCTGGATGACAACATAACAAGCCTCATGACACAAGTCCCAAGTCACAGCTACAATCACAAAGAATTAGCCAAGATCACTGGCTCCTTAAGCCACACACTCATCGCCACCCTCAAGTTGAGCGACAAGCACGCTGCACAACGCCAGCAGGAGCTGACACGCGCACAACGACGCATAGAGCAGCTGGAACTTGAAGCTCAGGAACGACGGGAAGGTTCGGATGAGGCGGAACAAGGTGCTGATGTCCAACCACATCATCAAGTTTGCTGATGACACAACAGTGGTAGGTCTCATCAGCAACAACAATAAAACGCACTACAGAGAGGAAGTGGCACAGCTGGCTGTGTTGGTGTGGCGCCAACAATCTGTCCCTAAATGTGGAGAAGACAAAGGAGGTTGTGATGGACTTCAGGAGGAGGAACTCCACTGACCACAACCCACTGACCATCGACAGCTCGACTGTGGAGAGAGTCAGCAGCACTAAATTCTGGGGGTGCACATCACGGAGGATCTCACCTGGACCACCAACACCATGTCACTCTCCAAGAAGGCACAACAGCGCCTACACTTTCTCCGCCGGCTGAAAAGAGCAAGTCTCCCACCACCCATCCTCACCACATTCTACAGGGGCACCATTGAGAGTGTGCTGACCAGCTGCATCACTGTCTGGTACGGGAACTGCAGTGCTGCTGACCGCAAGACCCTCCAGCGGACAGCGAACACGGCTGCAAAGATCATCGGAGCCCCTCTCCCATCCATCCTGGACATTTTCCTTGCACGATGCACCAGCAAAACCAACAGCATCGTGAAGGACCCCACCCACCCCTCCCACAGTCTCTTCCAGCTCCTACCATCAGGAAGACGGTACCGGAGCATCAGAGCCCGCTCCGCCAGACTGCTCAACAGCTTTTTCCCCCAGGCTGTGAGAGCCCTCAGATCACCCCACCCCCTTCTGAAACCCCATGCAACCCCCTACCTCCTGAAACATGGACCCCCCCCCCCCAACCCCAACCCCAACCCCAACCCCAACCCCAACCTTACCTCATCAAAGAAAAATACTGTGAACTTTTTTTTTGTGCAATTCAAGTGTGCTACACACAGGTGAGTGGGCCCGTACAAACCACCTGTAGTAACACACTCTCCTCTATGCACTAGACACTTTTCTTACATTGCTATATGTACACAATCCCACAAAAGACTCAGAAATATATGTATGTTTACCACTACAAATCATCTTATACTGTTCCCCAGCCAGCTGCTTGACTCACAATGTTTCTCTCTGCACATGTACAGTATTTATGTGAAGCATTCGCATAGTTTGTATAGTTTGTATTTTTTATCTTTATCTTAGTTGTATAGGGTAAACATTTATATATAGTAAACTTAGTCAACATCTGTCAGTATGTTAGTCTGTGTATAGGTTTATAGTGTTTTACTTCATTGTTGTATGTCTGTATTTATGTAGCACCATGGTCCTGTGAGGCACGACATTTCGTTCCACTGTATGTCCCCACATGTAGCAGAATGACAATAAAGCTCAACTTGACTTAACTTGACTTGACTTGAGGAGGAGATCAACCAGCTAAAAGAAACCCTAGCAGCTACTAGCCAAGAATTGGAAAAGGTCAAGGCAGACTACGATGATCGGTCCAAAAAGCTACAGTATGCTGATCAGCTTCTGGAGAAAGCAAAGGCCGACTTCAGAGATAAAAACGGCAGAATCAAAGCCCTTGAAGCTCACCTGGATGAGTCACGAAACGAGGTTAGTCGTCTAACACGACAGCTTGACTACGTCAAAGAGGAATCTGACAGTTTCCAAGAGGAACTCAAGCACGCTTACGAACTGCGCCGTGAGCCATCCAGGACACGACGCGCATCGACCTCACTCCTGCCGAGCAGGACCAGGTCACCTGTTCCTGGACTGACACGTGAGAAAAAGATGGAGGGGGTGGTGTTGAAACATTCACCAACTCACTCTGGAGAACATTACATCACGTTACCTCAGCCAAAAGAATCTGCTGCAGCCAGTCACAGATCATCGCACGGCTTGGACCTAAAAGACCTCGACAAGCTCGCCAGGAACATTGGCAAATTCACCCCGAGCGTGCCAAATAGCCCAAATGTCCAAGCGTATCTCCAAGATATCGATTTCCATCTGGATATGCGACCTAACGTTACAGACAAAGTTAGACTATATTTACTTCGAACAACATCCAGTTCTGAAGTTCGCAGCTTCCTGGACAGGCAGCCTGCTCACACAAAGACTGATTACCAACTGCTCCGAGAAGCCCTCATTAAAGAGTTCTCCGACCCTGAGTCCGAACAAGGCCTCGTGGCTGCCCTGGAGACGAGATAAGGATGTCACGAACCTCCTCAAGCCTACTACAGCCGACTCAGACGGGCATACTTTGGAACTCGCAACGAACCTGACATGGAGGATGAACTGAACTTTAAAACTCTCTTCCTACGAAATCTTCATCCCGGTGTAAGCCACCATCTCGGCGTTCTCGCATGTCCACGGACAATGAATGCTCAGCAGTTGCGAGACTTGGCGCAGAAAGCCTACGGCAAACAAAAGATGGCCTCAGAAAAAAATGCCAAAACCCCAGCCGTTCTTGACTTCAACACTCAAAGTCAAGGGCTGGCGCTAGAGGGCGCTCAACGCCAAGACAATGCCAAGCCGCCTGCCAGGGAGTGGAATGCACCCTCGTCCAACAAAGAACGAGACTCCCATGCTGTTACCCGATCTCTAAACAGAGGTACGAACGCTGGGATGGACCACGTGGACGTCAACGCTCACCTGGACGCCACTGGGAAAAGACATGGGACCAGTCAAGGCCCCACGAAAGTCATTGGGAGAGATCGTGGAACCAGCCAAGCTCATTTGGAACCTCAAGAGGGAAAAACTCATGGGAATCCAATGGAAACTCCAAGGGAGGACGACAAACTCACCCTGGAGCAACCAGCCCAAGGAATTGACGAAAGAATTCGCAAAGATTCCAAGCTGACCGAGCTCAAATTGAACCCACACAGGAACAAAAGACACCACCATGTTTCGACTCACAAGAACTGATGAAAATGATGATGAAAGAATTCTTCCAACGGAAGGAGGAAGATCGGAAATGGGAAAAGAAAGAGAAACCAGATTCAGCCTGACTAGCGGCCGGACGAGATGGCAGCGACCAGTTGACACAACCAGCCACGGAGAACAGCACTACTTCACCTCACTCTCAGAGAACCGTAATCACACTAACTTCAGATGGACATGAAACCCCACCTGAAAACCCAGCAACAGAGTTAGACACTAACTCAACACCTAATGCTCCAAATTACAGCAGCGTCCAACAAACACCTGCTGACGAAACCCCTCAAGTTCCTGAAAGTGCTGTCTTGGTCATCTGCCACTCCTCCGAAGAACGCCACATCAGCCCTGATATCCTAACTATTTCCTCCCAAACTCCAGTCCCTCAACTATTGGGCGATCTCATTGAGAAAGGTATAGCCAGAAAATTCTACCTCTCCATCATCATCGAACGACACATCAGAGTCGAAGCGCTCCTCGATACAGGAGCCGACATTACTCTAATGTCTACCGAACTCCTGGAGGAAATCCAAGAAAGATCAAAGATGACTAACAGAACCCTCAAACTCCAAAAGTGTGAACTAAACCTTCAAGCATACTCCCACACGGGCCTACAACTAAAACATGTGGCCCCAATTCACCTAACGGTGGGATCGATGGACCTCGTCCATCCCGTATACGTTTCACCACTTAAAACTTATCCACTCCTCATTGGGAAAGATCTGCTTAATCGCTTCGAACCTCTAATAGACTTCAAGCACCTAAAGATGTGGACACAAGTCCGTGAACCTCTGCTTTGCCAGGCGTTAGACTCCAGCGAGTCGCAGTGTCAAGTCACCGACACCGTCCCTAAGTCACTGATCGATGATGCAGTAGCAAAGCCAGGATCTGGACCAAGCACAAACAGCAAGGACAAGGACCCTCTCCTCTGCTCACTGCAGAAGCCTGAATCAAACGCAGGCCCCCTTCGAATCATGACTGCAATAGATGTCCAAGGCACATCAGTGTCCGACACGGCACTAGCCCTGTGGGCAGAGAACTTAGCCATCAGCCTGAAGCTATTCAAAACATTGAAGCAAAGACATCAGTGTCTACCACATGTCGCTAAGCACAGCCGCTTCCCTCTCAGTCCCTGGTCGACAACCATGGCCACCTCCAAGATCATCTGCGCTCTGGACATACGATGGAACAACAGACAGCTAACTCACTACTTCCTCGTTGTCTCAGACCTGCCGCATGACATCTACATTGGAGCGGATATCCTGGTCCGGCTCAATGCTTGCATTGATACCGTAAACGACATCATATGGGCTCCCCTGTCACACCAACTGACAACGTCAGTCAACCTCAAGAACCTCCAATCCGGTCAAACCATGCCAGATGCATGTGCTATGATCACGGAGCAAGAAGCCACAATACCTGCCTACAGCAAGAGTGTCAGCGTCCGCCTCAACATGCGACCTGGCCAAACTCTCAACAGTAAGCTAGGCTTCTTCCAACCTCCCAGAACCTGCATAAAACTCGGACTGACTCTGGAAGCCACACCTCTCATGGAAGTGTCATCTCGTGCTGTGTACGTGTTGTTCAACAACTGTACGGCCCAAGACATCCACGTTCCTAAAGCCAATCACCTGGGATGGCTCATCAGCCAGGCGTTCCACGACTTTGAACTGATGGTACTTGTCATAGGCCCTATACCCACACAGCTAATGTCAGACGAATACGACGACACCGTAACGTTCACAAAACCCCATGAAGTGATTGCCATCACGTCCATTCTGCCGGTATCCAGAGAAAGCGTCTGCCGGTCAGAACTAACAGATGACACTCATCTCGCTGTCTATGCTGTCTCAACACAGCCTGCGACAGAATCACCTACACAGGTGACCATCGGGGCCCAAAGTCCCTCAAATGACCTCACTGCAGAAGAACCCTACGCCGGGGTTCAACGCACAAGTTCAACAGATCCTGAGTGAGGCGGATGCCCTCCACAATGAAGTGGATCGCCAAGGACTCAAAGAGGTTCTGCACAAATACAAGGACTCCTTCGCAAAGGATTCCCTGGATTGTGGACTGACAAACATCCACACTGTGTGCATCCCGACAAACCCAAATGCGCTACCCACATTTGTGCGACAGTACAAGATTCCAATAGCGTCATACGAGCCAGTGCAAGAGATTGTTGACTCCATGCTGGAAAAGGGGGTCATCTGGCCCTGTAACAGCACATACTCTGCCCCGATATGGCCAGTCCTAAAACCAAACGGCAAATGGCGGCCCACCATCGACTATCGCAAGTTGAATCAGCAAGTACCATTGTCACGATGGCCTATGACCCAGTTGGATCAAGAAATTCCAAAAATCAAAGGCTCGACGATCCTTTCCACACTGGACGTCGCCTCCGGGTTCTGGACAATCCCTGTCCATCCCGATGACCAACACAAGCTGGCATTCACCTTTGGCAATCAACAATACACCTTCACACGGTGTCCCTTCGGCTATGCCAACTCACCAGCAGAATTCAAAATTTTCCTTAAAGCATGCCCTGACGCAAGAGCCAGAGGCAACCTTGTCTATGTAGATGATGTTTTGATGAAAAGCTCAAGTGTGGAAGACCACCTCAAAGAGATCAATCACGTCCTAAATCAGCTGACAACAGCAGGAGCCAAGATCACCCTTCACAAAGGACAGTGGTGCAAAACCAAGGTGAACTATGTCGGATTGCTTGTCGGAAGAAACGGCATCGAGCCACAGTCTAACCGCACCCAAGCAATCCAAAGCATAAAGACGCCGACTAACATCTCTGAGCTGCGAAGCTTTCTGGGAGTGTGCAATTATTCACGATAGGTCATCGAAAACTACGCTGACATCGCACGACCTCTAACTTCCCTCCTGAAAAAGGATGAACCCTTCGTTTGGACGGAAACACAGGACACAGCAATAGGCCAGCTCAAACAGCGCCTGTGCTCTGCTCCGTGCCTTGCCTACCCAGACCCAGGAAAATAATTCTATCTGGACGCTGGATTCTCCAATCAGTGCCTCAGCGCAGGCCTATACCAGCTCCATGACAAAGACAAACGAGTGGTCGCTTATGCCAGCAAAACGTTGCTTCCCCCAGAATGCAAGTACTCAAACTGCGAAAAGGCTTTGCTTTGCACTGTGTGGGCTATCCAGCGTTTCTCTAATTACATCGGTGCACAGAAAGTCATCATCGAGACTTGCCATCAGCCGGTCACCTTCCTAAACAGTCAACGCATCGGAGATGGCGTGGTGACCAACGCACGCATAGCTACCTGGCTAATGACACTCCAAGGACGAGACGTCGAGGCAAGATATGCCCAAAACTACAAATCCTCACTTGGAAACGGGCTAGCGGCCTGTCAAAACTGTTCAACGGACACGCTGCATACTCCAGCGGAACCTAAAGAACCGCCACAACCTCAACTGACGAATCACAGGTACTTCGAGGAGAATGTATGTGAAGGAATGCCCACAGCATATGTCGACGGCTGCTCCTACAACCACAAGGGCAATTTACAAGCTGGAGTGGGAGTGGTCTGGCTCAACAACGACCCCTGCCCACCGCAGCAATTCAACTTAGGCCCTCGCTCATCGGAATATGCTGAAATAGCAGCAATCCGCATCACACTTCAGATGGCGGCATCCCACAACATCAAAGAACTCCTCATCTGTACCGATTCGAACTACGCCCGTCTAAGCTTCACATGCCATTTAGCTGGATGGAAACAGAATGGATTCAAGACAGCTAACAACAAGCCTGTCAAACACCAGGAACTCTTCCAAGTAGGCGATGCCATTGTCACTGAACATGACATTATCGTTTATTGGAAAAAGGTTCGAGGTCATTCACGTCAACCAGGACAAGACAAAGACTTCAATGACCAAACCGATGCCCTCGCCAAAACAGGTGCATTACACGGAGAGTCTTGGACATTTCAAGCCCTCCCTCCCAACCCTTCAGTAGCGGCCATAACCCGCCGCCAACACGCCACTGGCGTACAAACCCCCACCTCCTCCCTCATTGCTATTTCACCTCAGTTCGCTGCTAACGATCTCCTCACACTTCAAAATGCGGTTCGAACACTGCGAACTATGGCAGCTCACATTTCCGACCCCTTAACTCATCCTATTTCCACCTCCGACCTAGCTGCTTCCTCCGAGCTCCGCACGCTCCACTCAATCAAGCACATGCTGCATCTGAGAGACGGTGTGCTCACGTATGTCCCTGAGCCCCTAACTACGCCAAAGCTCGTAGTCCCTCACGGCCAAAGGGGGATGATGCTGACACACGCCCACGATGCACCATGCGCAGGACACCACAGCGCCAAGGCCACCTATGAAACACTCAAGCAAGTAGCATACTGGCCTCGCATGCAGCAAGACATGGCGGAATACGTAAAAGGATGCTTGGTGTGTTGCCAGTTTCAACCGGCAAACCCAAACCACCGAGCCCCACTGCAAAAGAAAGGAATGACTTTCCCCTGGTCGGACCTCCAAATAGACTGGGTAGGACGAGGTAACAAATACTTCCTCACCGTGGTCTGCGAATTCACGAAGTGGATAGAGTGCATCCCAGCTCCCAATGATAGAGCAGAAACAACAGCCTGCCTGTTATTGAACCACATCTTCTCAAGATTTGGACTGCCTTTAAGGGTCAACTCTGACAGCGGAACCCACTTCACCGCCAACATCATGCAGGAAGTGTGGAAACTCCTCGGTGTACAGGCCAAGCTCCATATAAGCCATCACCCTATTTCCTCGGGTCAAGTTGAACGGGCCAATAAAACAGTGGTCAGCATGTTGAAGAAGTATGTGTCCGCCAATCAAAAGGATTGGGATATTAAACTTCCGCTGGTACTGATGGCTGCTCGAGCCACCCCTCACCAGTCTACCGGCGTACCCCCATTCACATTGATGACAGGGAGAAACATGACGCTACCGCTACACCTGCTGTACCAACCTGGTGACCTGAAACTCGTCACCGCCTATACAACTCACCAATACCTGGAAGAGTTGCATCAGCACTTGAGAACGACTTTCGCCTTCGCTCAACAGCAACTACAACGAAGCGCGGAAGGTCGTAAAGCCTACTACGACCAAAAGGCCTCTCACCATGAGTTCAATGTCGGAGACAAAGTGTGGTACTACAGCTTTGCCCAACCAAAGCAGAACACTCCCCATCGCCTGTCAAAGAAGTTCCTACCTCACTGGACAGGACCCCATGCGATTGTAGACAAGCTCTCACCTGTCGCCTACCGAATCAAAATCAGACAAGGGCGCAGCGAGCCAGTCCTTCGATGGGTCCATCGAAACCAGATAAAGAGGCACCAGAGCTCCAGCCGACCGGAAAAGGGGGAAGATCAAACCCACTGACACAGACCGACAATCATATGCTCGACACCACACTAACATTATTTCTGTTGTTAGGAAAACATATAGTGACCTTGTCGAAACAACACTTACACTCTCTCCTCAGCTGCACTTCTAGAGTCAACCTCTAGGAGAGAGGAGTTACTTCACACATGTGACACTCGTTTGCTGCCTAACCTCATTCGGTGTCCTTGTGCCGCCGTTTCTCATTTTGTTGTTTCCTTTCACCTGTGTCTCTCTTTGTTTTTGTTTGTTTTTGTTTTTTTTCTTCTTCATCTCTCACTATAATTTCCTCTCCCCTCTAGTCCCCTCATCAGGGAACTCCCTTCACCAACTATTTAAATCCAGGTCCCAAAATTAAGATTGACTCCCTTCAATAAATTCGTTGTAACTCGTTGTGAGAACCGTTATCAACCGATCGAGGTGACCACGTGAAGTAAGTCCTCGATTGATAACTTAGCCATGGATAGGATTGCACACTACTTGATACCTCTTAGACCTTGTCCAAAACATCCTAACTTCGGCCACCTACTAGTCCTGCTAGTCCCATCCAAACCCATCTCGCCTTTTCCCTGGGTAGCGCTATTCCCTTGTATGTAGACCCGGAAGCAGGCGACTTGGCCTTTCTCCTCAGTTTGCCCATTATCGACTCTAATAGCATTTACCGGCTCAAAGACATTGTGAATGTGGGATTTTGGCAAGGGAACACCTATGTCAAAATCCACACTCCTGAAGTCGTTGTGTATCACGATAGCAACGAACAGTTGTACTTGGTCCCAAACCTGAGGATGTGTACGCGCACGAAGGACATTCACTTCCTTTGCCCAGGTAAACCTTTCGTACGCGATAATACTGAGGGCATCTGCGGCCTAGAATCCATTAGACCCGACACTAGCTGCCCCGCCGAAGCGACACCACGTTCTCAAGTCGAGGTAACGCAAGCCGAAATCATCGGAAACCGATGGCTGGTCAACACCCCAGCACAAACAGCTACCCTCACATACGATCAACACGACAGCCACATGCATTATCCTGCCCAACCAAACTTTATGGATCACTGTCCCTAAGGGCTCGATCCTCCATATTGACGAGTTAGCATTGTATCACCTTACTGACGACGAGTATCAAGCTGAAATCGAAATCTCACCCTTCTTCAAACAGCACTCCTTCGTCCTCGATCCAGAATTGGAAGAAAGGATCAAGGAGGAAGGAACGCAACTTATTGACTTGACTCCTGTTGATACAGCTTTAGAAGCTATCGCTCGCCTTCCGCCCGCTGGCGCACCTATTATTCGGTCTTGGTCTGCCGCTGACACAGCGCTTTGCATCTCTACTATTGTAAAGTACGTTGTGACATTGACACTAGCCTTCCTCCTACACAAGCGAGTGAACGCCGTTCAAGAGTCTTTCAACAAATGCACATCAGGCGTCCCACGCATTTTCCGACGTGATAAAACCGACCAACAACCCGAACCTGAGAACTCAACCAACCTGCTTGAGATCACGCCTATATCGCCTCGTCGAACCCCTAACAATTAAACCAATCGGAATGACTCAATTGCCAGTAATCCTAAAGAATGCACCCCTTCATCTTCTCAAGTTCCTAACCTGTTCTTTCCCAAATTACCCTACACCAGGATTCAGTCAGTGATGGAGATGTTGTTTGTGTCTTGTGTGTGCCTGTTCTCCCTGCTTCTTGTTCCAGTGCCCGCCGACGTTCGCAATGGGAACCTCACCGAGCAAAAGGGGGATGTGTAATGCTTTTGTGGAGAGAAAGGACACACACACACACACACACACACACACCCTAAGTGCAACCACAAATTCCTGAGGCTTAAAGAAATTTTCTTCACTATCCCTTAGCTGTGGTCAAAAATTGACAAATGACCACCACCGTGCCCAATTGTCCTGGCCTGTTCCCTTGGGATCAACATGAGACCGATAAAACAAGGACAGATTTGTGGAGAAAATCTGGAACGTATTTAAAACAGGACTTCACGGTGGTTTCTTATCACTTAACCATCATTTAACCAGGATGGAACAAGGATCACTGGATCTGAACATGGTCTGGGGATGATACCCAAAAGACAAATAATACCTATTGCTGTTATCAAAAGCAATATATATATTTTATTTGCAATATATATATACATTAAAGTTGTACTTTATGAAATTAAGCTTGCTGTGTTATTGGAATCTATGGTATTTTTGCCATCTAAAAAAGCAGACCACCACTCTCTTCTTGCTCTCTCTCTCTGCTGCTTGAAATTCGCGCTTCTTGAAACTTGGAGCTGCTCCAAAAGAGCTCTTAGCCTTAACATCTGGCCGAGTCTCGAACATTGAGCCAACACTCAGTCAAATCTCTGAAGAAACCCTCGAAAGCCTGAAGCTACGCGAAAAGAACTTCGAGCATCAAACAACACCGAGCAACCAAGCAACAACAGAAGGACATCCCCAGAGTGACGTCACTCAATGACACGTGGAATTCCCTCGAGCCAGGAAACGAAACCACAGATCAGCATCATTTCAACTTAAAAGCAAGTAACCAAACAAAATCTTTATTCTGCTGAATCGTGTCCTATCTATCTCTAAAGTAAGGATAATAGTTCTCCATTTGATGATCGACACGGGTAAAATCGTGTGGAAATAGCAAAACAGTGATATTAATCATTCTCAATTAAATTCATTGCCTATGTGTGTGTATGTATGTATTTTGTTTTATGTTATTTAGCTTAGTTCATGTATTGTAGTAAGATAGCAAATAAACTCTCGTCTGATTTATAGAGAAGTGTTCTGTGTTTTGTTGTGAAATATTCAAATCAAACTTCGCTCAGATAATGTTACCTAAGCTCATAACTGTCATAAGGTTATTCAAATAATTCTGTATTATTATCGTGGCCACGAGAATAAACAGAATTTCTCAGATATACTGAAATCTAACAACTCGCTGGACGACTGTTAAATGAGGTATAAGTTGGACGTTTTGATTAATATCAATTGATCATATCGATATCAAATCGTAAGATTCCCTAAAGCTAAAATAAAGCTTAAACCAAAGAGCTAAATTAAACAATGTAAACATGATTAAATTCATTACAGAGGTTAGGTGCTTTCTCGGTTTAAGATTACAATAAAGTACATTGAAGGTCCAGTCTAGCCGCTGTTAAACTGTCTGCAGTCAAGCTTTTGACATTTGCTCTAATCACAAGTCTTTACTGACACAAGTCTTAAATTTGAAGTTTGGAACGTGCAAATCATTGACCGTAATACTGACATTTAATTAGCGCTTGTCCAGTGGTTCGTTTTGACCGCGTCCCTTTCATAATGCACACAACATGGATAAACTACAACAGGCAAATATGCCAGCTATGTCAACACTAGGGCCAGGTTGACCATATTGATTTCTCGTTTTTTATCTTAATTTTGATGAACCAAGATCTTTTAGTCTACAGTGTTTTTTTCATGCATGAACAGTCACTAAACATTATTTGTAACATGCCTACAATTCAGTAATCACAGTACACTTTGTGCTTTGTTACTTTTCATATAAAGCAAAGTCTCAGCTTTCAAATTATTCTTCGTTTTCTAATTGTGGACATGAGTGAACATCAGAAGGTACACTGAAAGAAGTAATAGAACTTATGTGTTACATTTTATCTAATCACTCAATCAGTGTTTCAACCATGGAAAGATTATAAAAATTGTGTTATGTGCAATTTAAATGCTTGTATACAACTACGGTTTATGTGGTTGTTGATTATTACATTAATTAGTTTAATTATTAAAAAAACTTTAATAATATAGATTTTTGACTTAATTAAAACTTTCATATTGTTTTATATAAATGTGTTAAATCTGTTCTTACCAGAAGGACGTGGGAACGTTTATTCCTGCCAGGGCTGAGCTGCATGAATCCTTCCCAACATGAAAATCTAGAATGAAATGTTGAGCGTGATTAGAATACATGGCTAAGCAATCTGTCCAGACACACAACAAATCAACAAATTAATAATCAAGAAGTTTAACACCAACCACAAACCACCCATTTACTATGCACAATTTGTTCCTTAAATGTATTTTTTCTTGACCTCTGTGGTGTCCTACACCAGCTGGACAAGCGCCAGTGATAATACAGATATAATGGATAGCTCTCTCTTACTGTTGTACACCTCCTTGGTTCAGACAAACATATAATCCAACCCTAAACTTACACCAACTTGACACTGACTAGAGCAACCTGAAGTATCGGACCACACAAACAAACAGAAATGTTATGAAAGTACCGCAGAGCCAGTGTTTACACTCTTCTGAATGTCAACCAACAAATGGCTTAACTGGAGTTAAGTCTACACATGAAAGTAAGACATACATGCTGTAATGCCTTGGGGGAAGCGAGAACGCACACACACACCATAATTGCGAGCACATTCCTGAGTTCCGATTTCCTGCCATAAAACCTCCTTATCTCAAGAGACTTTTAAAACAAGGAGAAATTAGAGGAGAACATCTTGAATGTGGTTTAAAACAGGACTTCACTTGGTTCTTATCACTTAACCATAACTCAACTGAAACAGGACGAAAAAACTCCCTATCTGGACATGGTCTGGGGTGATCGTTAACGCATAATTCAATGATTTTTATCAACAAGGAAAGACTTTTACGAGAGCTTAAGTTGTGCAGATGCATGCCCCAAAATTGACTTTCGACCCCCTCACATTCCAAACTGAAACACCCCTCAGTTTCTGTTCTTGGACAAACAAAGAACACCCAAACTTTTATTAACTTTGCCAAAAGGACTCAAAACTTTTAGAAAGTGTTCCAAAAGACAATTAATAATAATAATTGCTGCTATTAGAAGCAATAAATATATAATATAGATACAGACAATATATATATATATTGCTGGTTGTATTTTATGAAATTAAATTAAGCTTTCTGTGTTATTGTAACCAATGATATTTTCTTAATCTGTGACATAACTTTTCCATGTGTTTAATTCATATGCATGGTGCGATTATTCAGAATTTAGCATAGTTTAATCTATGCCTTAACCGTGCAGTAGAAAGAATTAGTATATGGAATTTGTGTATGCCAAATACCTGTTGTTTGATGTTGAATAATTGCTGATTTCATAAGCAATAAGTTGGTGTGAATGAAAATTAACCTCTAACATCATAATGTATGATTATAACATACATAAAAGTCTGCCAGGGTATTTTCTCCATGTGACAAAATAAATAGGTGGATAATGTATGCACAGAAAGAAGCCGTGTGGGGCGGGGCTCCGCCCTACAGGAACCATTTCATTGGAAGAGCATCGAGTGGGAGGAACCTGAATCCGCTGCCTAAAACGGACTCCCAACTCACAATGCTCTCTCTCTCTGGCTTGATTGTGCGCTGTGTTAACACACTTTGACTTTGGCGCATTGAGCTGCTCCAAAAACGCTCCTAGCCTTTAACATCTATGCCGAGCCCTGAACATTGAACCAACACTTAGTCAAATCTCTGAAGAAACCCTTGAAAGTCTGAAACTATGCGAAAGGAACTCAAGAGCATCATCACAGCCCGAGCAGCCAACCTACCAATGAAAGGCTTTCCCCGTGACATCATGCAACGACGCGTGGGATTCCCTCAAGCCAGGAAACGAAACACAGATCAGCGATCATCTCAACTTAACGCAAGTAACAAACAACTAGCTCTCTATAAAGTGGCTGAATCGTGTTGTATTTATCTCTAAAAGTAAAGATACTAGAGTTCTCCTCTCGATGATCTGCACGGGTAAAATCGTGTGGAAATAGCAAACAGTGGTATATTTTAACGTTCTCCAAATTGCAACAATTCATTGCCTGTGCGTGTGTGTATGTATGTATGTATGTAACTCTTGTTTGATTTATAAAGAAGTGTTCTGTCTTCTGTTGTGTAATATTCAGATCAAACTTTGCCCAGATAGCGTTACCTATGCTCATAACTGTCATAAAGTAACTTAAATAATTCTGTATTATTATATCGTGGCCACGAAAATAAACAGAATTTCTAAGATATACTGAAACTTAACGACTCGCTGGACGATTGTTAAATAAGGTATACGTAAGTTGGACGTTTTGATTAATATCAATTGATCATATTAATTTCGAATCTTAAAATCGATTCCCTAAAAGCTGAAATTCAAAATAAAAGCTTAAACCAAGGAGCTAATCTTTTACAGAAATGGTGGAGAAAAACAGCGGGCAAATTTGATGTGAAAAATTCATAACAAGAAATACAGATTATGTATTTTGCCTATTTTCTCGTAACCGGAAGGAGAAATAGTGTAGATACAGAGAGACAGAGTTTGTTTGTGTTTGTGGTACTGTATACTTGTGGCAATGCGTTTTGAATGAATGAAATAACAACTTGAGTTGTTTAAGAAATAGACTGCAGCAAATAAATTGTCTTGTAAGACAAAAAGTCGCTCTAAAAGCGCAAACGAGACAAATGAGCGAATTTCCTCATTTCTATCTTCTATAAGGCCTTCATAGTGTCATCTGGTTTGTGCGTGTTCCACTTCCGGATATGCTATTAAATCTCCTGGCGAGAATATCAGATTAGCTACCTGTTTATTTCTCTGCCAATCTTTTGAGTCACTAAAACAGTGAACTTAAGACGCGGCGCTCGGAAGGAGTGGCCAAAACGCGTTCTGGGGAGAATAGTTATTGATTTTGATCAAAGAAAAGTGTGTGATGAAAAATCCACGTGTGTTTCTGCCTGTCAGAGAGACTGACAAGTGCTAGGTCCGCCGAGGCCTCAATAAGCTGTTGTATTAATTAATCTGTAGATTAATTTATCTCTCTCTGAACGAGTTGAGTTCGTTAGCGCTATAAGAAAGATAAGAATCTAAATAGTTCCTTTTTGATGGTTAAAGTGTGAGATGCACTCACACCCCTGTGATGTACTGAAACTGTGTTTAACTGCAGCCTGTGTGTGACACATGACCAGTTTATGGTCACCATAACAACAGTTAACAATAGTCCTCAGTGACTTCTTCCGGGATAACTCCCAAGGGCACAAGCGAGCACCATTTTGAGCTTTTGTAAACAAATAGCATAGCGATTAGCACATAGCATTTTGTAGCCTGTGGGTTTGAATGCAGTGTATGTTGCAGTGTTTGAGCGTTGATGTGACTTAACCCCCTACATCTGAACTTAGCTCATGCTAAGACTGTTCACGTCATTTCTCTCTTTTCTAACCTCTCATGTGAAAGGACTTTAAGAAATACAAATTTAAATAAACCATTGATGTGCAAGGCAGCTGAGTTTCATAGGAAGTGAGATCAGCGATTACACAGGTGGTTTTAATAAGCATTTGTGTTTAGGTAGTTTTGTTTTGATTTATATTTAACGGGTATTAGTTTCATAACTATTGGGGTTTATTATAAACTAACGCTGGGTCTTAGCATCATTGCTTTGATAGGAAGACAATTAATTTAATTATAATTGCGCTCATTATTTTAAGAATCCCATTGGATGAATTGCTATGAAATATTTGAAATTGATAGTTTAATTCCATAACTAATCCCAGATGTGAAATTAAATTAATTTCATTAAAATAATTTCAGTTCCTGATTCCACGTAGACTGATTGAGATAATTATGTGTGCTCTGATAATTTAACAATAACATTAAGATCTTAATTATTAACTATCAATGTGTTTGATCGCCTGGCCCGGGATTTTTTTTTTATTTCCTTTATAATTGAGAAGGTAAGGACTAATTTGTTCTAATGGTTTGAATAACACAAGGAATTAGTAATTGGCCAGGCTTAGGGATACGAAATTAGGGATGTGGAATTTGTAATTTAATTTCATAATTAATTACGAATTTGAAAATTTTAATTCAATTTAATAATTAATTACAGTTCCTGTTTCCATATGGCAACACTATTGGCTGATCAATGAAATGTAATCGCTTGTAATGTTAATGAACATCATTAAGATTTTAATCCATGACTGCCAATAATGCTCTGAAATTTTAATTTCATCTGCAACTCATTAGAGCTTGTTTTACCCTGCTTCAATACTTACGCATTATTATAATCAGAGGTGTTCTTCTAATGTTAATGACAAACATTGTTAAGTTAAAGATTTGTAACTATCAATCATTGCTCTGAAATTTTAATTCCAGCATTGGCTAATAAGGGTCTGAGCGTCCCTACCTCAAGGATACCTTATTGATTAATTTAATCCTAATCAAGCCTATCAAATTTAAATGAAAACATCAT
>JALXFT010004056.1:20000-40001 GCA_023376895.1 Aspiorhynchus laticeps | reverse complement strand
CATACCAAACACAGTCATGGCACACCACAAAAGCATTTGGACAGCAGAGATAGAGGATCAGCTTGTCGATTTGTGGCAACAGCAGGAGTGGTTATACAACATGTCCTGTAAAACATATTTATTCTCAAGTCTTGAGAGATTTTGTGAGGTTTCCCATGTTCACAGTCGGGACTCTTGTTTGAAAATCTGTTGGTGTGTGGTGTGGTGTGTTGTCTGTCACATCGCAGCACACCACACACTATAGAAACAAAACGATTATATCTAGAATTTTTTGTCCTCATGTTTGGGGTCTCTCACATTTTGAAGATCTTATAAGATTTAAAAAATCTTTTAGTGTGTACCCAGCATTAGGCTGCAAAATAATTAAAGGTGCTCTCTTGAATTGCACATTCACTTCCATTTTCCTTTTCAGTCTCTTCATTTTCCACGATAACTCTCTGCATCTCACTTTGTGTGTGTGAGTAGGTGTTATTTTTTTTATTTTATTTTTTTACAAATTGTACCTACTTGCACCGGTCACTTTTCCCATCATGCTTATTACGGTCAAACATTTTTTAATAATAACAATACAGTCACATTACTATATGCAATAGCCTATATGAGATAGCCCATGATCACTAGATTTTATACAGGTGTTACTATAACGATTTTGTAAATGTGATCAGCAACAAAATATTGATAATGTGGAAGTTATTGTCTTTTGCCTTGGTGTGACTTCTAACTTTTTGCAGAAAATGCAAAGGCAGAGTACATTAACTTCAAAAAAGTGGTAAAAATAAACTTTGAGCTCACAATTTTTTTAATGTAGATAATTTTCATTACTAACACATCTAATTCCAAATTTCCAGTGTCCTACCTATAATTAATTTGGCTAGACAAGTAAAAAAAACTTTAGTCATTTTTCTCAGTTTCACAATCTAGCGAGTTAAGGTCTTTTGCCTTTGTAGGGCAGTGTAGGCCTTTTAGTATATTAAATTGCCTCCAACTGAAAAGTCGCCATATGATACTGTACCACAGTACTTTATTATATGTGATTCAATATCTTTGGTCTTGCATGTGATGACAAACAGGCATTTGAGTGAGAAACCTCATTCTCCACATGCATGGAAAAGATCTGATAGAGCCGCCAGTGTCTGACACAGGGTCGTGCTCTCTATAAACGCCTGAGCACATGCAGCACATCAAATGAAGAGCCAGAGCCAAAAAATGTATTTCCTATCAACTTCTAAAGATTGTGACAGTAGTTGGAGTTGACACCATTTTTTTATGTAGACCATCTTAAGTCATATGTGGCTAAACAGAGCTGAGCAGTTTCTGTGTTCACTTACTCAAAAGCTATTGTCAATTAAACAATACCTCAAACAACTGGATTCATACGGAGCTGATACACATATAAATGTGTTCCTGCTCATATTAGCATTTGCAATCAATCACGGTTCAAATTCAGCCAAACGCTCTCAATGCCAAATCAACTCTGTCACTAAGCAACTCGGCCTACTTCAATCTGTATGCATTCACAACCTGCTAATTCACAGTTTCCTTTACCGAAGAAAAATGAACCCTTCTGGAAGATTGTTGTTTGATTTTTTTCCAGCACTTTTAACGCAGATGTGGAATAATGGAGCGTCCAGGAAACAATCCAGGAAAACAAGATCAAACATCACCTTTAAATAAAACAAGCCCACTGTTCAGAGACACAAACACATTTTTCTCCTCAGGTTTTCCAGGATTATGGAGCACAATTTGATTGTTCAGATTCCCTTCAAATCTAATTTGCTTGATGTGGCTCATAGCGCTGGAATCCCAGTGAAAACAAACGGTCCATTCTCTCCAACCGACTCAGACAATCGCCACTGTAAACAACAGCATTTTCTTTCACTGCTTTCTTCTCTGCAGCCTTTCCAGGGTCTTGACAAAGTGATACAGAACCAAAAACATACATTGACATTTGCACTTAACTAACTGTGAACTGCCAGTGTTCCTTCTGATGTCAGTTCAACAAATATTGATTAAGGTGCAGTAGGGCTGTCAAAGTGGCTGAAAAACTAAATTCGAATATTGTACTTAAATATTATCAATATTGAAATTATATTCGAATTTAAAAGGCATAATTTCAGTTAGGGGGAAAAAACTTTTGGCCTCTCTCCTGAGGTCACAAGAGGGCGCATCGAGCAAAATATTACTAATGCACGTTTATTCAAAGCCATAAAATAACACGACTATCTTCAAAAAAAGTGCATTATGTTTAAAATAATATCTACAGTATAAACCATATTTAATTAATTAAGTTGCTTAAACAATTAGAAACAAAACAGCATCATGTATGTATGTATGTATGTATGTATGTATAATTTAATACAAAGGACCGAAAACCAATCACAAAGAGTACTTTTTCATTTAAAAACATGAGATGCAGTGGGTTGGGGAAAAATACACCATTTTTGGTTTGGTTTCAGTTTTGACGTAAACAACATCTTCTCTGCATTGATGTTCTCTTTTCTGCAATGTTTTGAATGAACAACGTAGCAGCGCCACATCCAGTGGGTTCAACTGGATAGGCAAAAAAAAAAGCATTAAAATGCAATGACACCTACATTGTCATTGCATTGTCATTGCATCACTGATAAGTGACGCACAACTAAAAAAAATTGACAGCCCTAAGGTGCAGTATGTAATTTCTACAGCTAGCGGTTGAAATGGGTACTGCAGTCCAAGTTTAAAATATTGAAGAGCGTTGTTTCTCCCACCCCTTCCTCAATGCTCTCGCGGTTTGCCAGATGCAACAAGGAACAAGCGCAACTAATAATGTTAGCCAATGAGCCTTAAGGCCTTTCCACACTGAGCGCGATGCGAAAAAGCGAGGCGAATCGCCCGCGAATGTTGCTTTTTCACACCGAGTGCGAAAGAATGTTCGCCTTCTGCTAATTCACGCCTGCACGCTAGGTGGCACTAACCAACAATGCATTTTTTTCTTCATGTAGCGTATGCATCTCGTGTGGTTTACATCTTCCGCTGCTCAATATACAACATTAAATTAAGATAAATAACTTGTTTCTTCATCAGAAACACAAAATAACCATAATGCTTACAAGAATACATCTGAAGTAATTAGAGGTACAATTAGCATCAAGCTACACTGAAAATGTATGTAATTAATGTTTTAGCTCAAAACCCACTTTAAATCATCATCGAGTGCTTGTAATAACTTCTGATTGTGATCTAAAATGGATTTTGATTCTATAGTAGGCAGACATGCACTCTCTGTATGTTTTATAATGGACTGATCGATACCTGCTTGTCATGTGTCTTAAATATCTTTTATTGTTAAAAAAATACCATGAGCTGCAGAAAACATGCAGAAAACCTCTCTTTATAATTATATGTCTATTTGCTTTCATATTTCATGTGTAGAATTGTTTTTATCTTTTATATACGGAAGGGGAAGAGATATTATTACATGATTGACAGGTCTAGAGTGAACGAGCTCTGACTCAGAAACACTCACGCTCGTGGAAGATAACGGACGGTGCACTTCAGATCACATAATTCAGTGGAGAATTAATAGAAATGTTATTCTGTATTAAAGAACATGTGAGAGTAGTCTGTTCTTAAATACCAACAACAACAAGAACTCAGCATTCACTCTTCTCTCTTGCGGAAAAAGTCTTCTACTGTGGTGTTTTTACGCTCGTGCTCAAAATCTTCTGCGCTTTTAGCGCCACCGCGTCGACCTTTTGGGTAACAGCAGCTGCTCTGGCCATGTGATGTAATGCTCAAATCTTATTGGACGGCCCGTGTTTTTGCTTTGCGAAACTGAAAAGATTTGTCAGACTAAAAAAATAATAAAAAATAAATAAAAAAATCGCATTTTCGGTGCGTGAATGTTCGCGGTCTATGTGGAAGCATCCATAGGAAGCTTTTGTTTTATTCCAGCGCGTCCTCGCGTCCGAAATTCGTTTAGCTTTTTCACACTCAGTGTGGAAAGGCCTTTACAGTGTAAGGTAATGAGTTGTTTTGTCCTTGTTTAATATTCCTCTGGTCATAGAGCTTTTTAGATGGATGCCGAGGATTTTTAGGACGGGGAGAATCTGCGATCTCAGCTTGTTTGCTGGCTTTAATGACTGCAATACGCTGTGTTTTCCAACAACTGGCAAACCGGGGTATCGAAATCCTATTGGGCAAACTATCTGTAGGCGGAGTCACACAGATCTAAACAAAAACGGAACATACTGACACAGAACGCACATTTCAAAAGCAAAATAACTGGCTGTAGCGTTGATTTTCTGAGAAACAAATGTGTGAACTTAACATTTTCCTGAATATCTGCAAACATATTATGGTATTTTTATGCTTTAACTTTATACCTTTAAGATTAATAATGAACTGACTGCAACTGAGTAAAAGAAACAAAGGTTAAACAAGCCATTAATACATTTAATAAAGGCCTAAACATAATCTATGCAGAGGCAAATTCTTAGCAGGTGCGTTGCAAGTGCATGTTTCTCTATACACTGTGCTTCTTTAGGCTACTTTGGTTAAAAAAAAAAAAAACAGTAGTATCAGGTATTCAAGGGGCAACAGAGTGACCAATGTCTATCACCACGCACTACAACAGGCAACTATAAAGCACAAAGAATTGAACATTGTATTGCAATAGCGTTCTAATTATAATGTTATGTATTTGACAGCTCTTGCACTGCATTTTTCACTTGAGCATATTTACCGTGATTTTTCATCAAACACAGTTTTAAAGATGATTAAAATGTCAAATGGTAATAGAAACTATCAGGACTTTTACTGTGGTTTGTCGTGAAACCAGTAACCATAGTAGTATTATGTAGTGAGGTTATGTCAAAAAAATTTATTGATGACCAACAGCTGTTGACCTTTGACCTTAGGGATTAACCTTTGACCTTTTAATGATGTCAGCTGTTTTATGACAAGTGTTATGACAGGTGTGATGACATCTGTCTGTAATATATCATCGTTATATGCTTTCCTGCTTATATGCTTATATATCGTTATAGGCTTTCCTGTAGCTCAAATGGTAGAGCATGGCGCTAGCAATGCCAAGATCATGGGTTCGATTCCCAGGGAAAGCAAGAGCTGATCAAATGTAAAATTGTAACTTGAATGCAATGTAAGTCGCTTTGGATAAAAGCGTCTGCTAAATGCATAAATGTAAATGTAAATGTATATGTCATCACCCGTGAAATAAGTGAATGTTTACATTGTTCATTAATGTATAGCTTATGCTATACGACAGCTGTTTGTAATGTATCATAGTCATTAGGGATGAACCTCTAAACTTTTTAATGTTTGCAGTTGTGTTACGACAACTATTATGACGTGTGTTAGTAATATATAATGATTATATGTCCGCGAATAAGAGAGCGGTTACATTGTCCGTTAATGTACAGCGGATGCTATACAACATCTGTTTTGTGATACAGCTGTCGGACCTCCGGTTTGTAATGCGACATTTGTTTGTAATATATCATGATTATATGTCCGTGAATAAGAGAGTGGTTACATTGTCCGTTAATGTACAGCGGCTGCGACATGACAGCTGTTTGTGATATACAGGTGCTGGTCATATAATTAGAATATCATCAAAAAGTTTATTTATTTCACTAATTCCATTCAAAAAGTGAAACTTGTATAATGTATACATTCATTCCACACAGACTGATATATTTCAAGTGTTTATTTCTTTTAATTTTGATGATTATAACTGACAACTAATAAAAACCCCAAATTCAGTATCTCAGAAAATTAGAATATTACTTAAGACCAATACAAAGAAAGGATTTTTAGAAATCTTGGCCAACTGAGAAGTATGAACATGAAAAGTATGAGCATGTACAGCACTCAATACTTAGTCGGGGCTCCTTTTGCCTGAATTACTGCAGCAATGCGGCGTGGCATGGAGTCGATCAGTCTGTGGCACTGCTCAGGTGTTATGAGAGCCCAGGTTGCTCTGATTTACATTTACATTTACATTTAATCATTTAGCAGACGCTTTTATCCAAAGCGACGTACAAATGAGGAGAACAATAGAAGCAATCAGACCATCGAGAGAGCAACAGTATACAAGTGCCATGACAAGTCTCAGATAGTCTACTAGGTAACTAGGTACAGATAGTCAGATAGGTAACTAACTTACCTATTCTATTTAAAAAAAAAAAAAAAAAAAAAAAAAAAAAAATCCTAGCTACGTGTACTGTGCTAGACTAACTGAGACTTGTCATGACACTTGTATACTGTTGCTCTCTCGATGTTCTGATTGCTTCTATTGTTCTCATTTGTACGTCGCTTTGGATAAAAGCGTCTGCTAAATGATTAAATGTAAATGTAAATGTAAATAGTCTAGCACAGTACACGTAGCTAGGATTTTTTTTTTTTTTTTTTTTTATTAAATAGAATAGGTAAGTGTTAGTATTATTTAGTCAGGTGCTGGCGAAAAAGATGTGTCTTTAGATGTTTTTTGAAAATGGCTAAATACTCAGCTGTTCGAATTGAGATCGGGAGGTCATTCCACCAGCTGGGCACAGTCCAGGAAAAGGTCCGTGAGAGTGATTTGGTACCTCTTTGGGATGGCACCACAAGGCGTCGTTCATTTGCAGAACGCAAGCTTCTGGAGGGCGCATAAGTTTGAACTAGCAAGTTTAGGTATATTGGTGCAGTGCCAGTTGTGGTCTTGTAGGCAAACATCAGTACCTTGAATTTGATGCGAGTGGCTATTGGTAGCCAGTGTAACCTGATGAAGAGAGGGGTAACGTGAGCTTTTTTCGGCTCATTAAAGACCACTCTGGCTGCTGCATTCTGGATCAGTTGCAGAGGCTTGATAGTACATGCGGGAAGGCCCGCCAAGAGAGCATTACAATAGTCCAGTCTGGAGAGAACAAGAGCTTGGACAAGGAGTTGTGCAGCTTGCTCTTGCAGGAAGGGCCTAATCTTCCTAATGTTGTATAAGTAGGGATGGGTACCGAAACTCGGTATTTAATCGGTCTCGGGGCTAAATTATGAAAGACCGGAGTATCGATAAGCTCTGACGTTATCGGTTCTGCTGTCGGTACTGGAGAAATTGAAAACACACATTTATTGTTGCTACATATACACATTATCTTGCAAATTCTACCTCACCAGAGTTGCCAGCTGTTTTATATGCAATAATATTCAAACATTTGTCTATGATGCATTTTTGCTATTCGTAATTCAGAAGCAAGATCGCGCTCACGTGGAGGAGCTTCAGCACGCGCAACATGAAAGCCCTGTTTAATTATGATAGAATAGAGAACTAACTATTAAAACATATGCACTTTATGCCTGTGGCTGTTATATTAAGCTAAGTTTATTTATTTATTTTTGATTTTGGCTTCTAAGGATTATAGCCGCGTTTCTTCTAGCACAACTTCCATCCCTTTACAGCGGCACGCATTTTCCTCCCTAAACAAAACTTAAAGTCTGAATCAGCTCAATCTGTGATTGTTGTAAAATGCCGTCTTTAGGCTACTGTTGCTAAATTGCGGGACATGTTTGATAATAAAACGTTGAAAGCACAATCCGCACAAGAGACGCTGCTCCCCAGGCTGAAATGTGTGTGTGTGTGTGTGTGTGTGTGTGCGTGTGTGCGTGCGTGCCTGCGCGGAGCGCTCCAAAACGGACAGGCAAATTACAGTTTGAGCTTCGGGCACGTCCAAACAATCAAATACACACAAAAATGTCACAATGGCCAGCTACGAGAGTATTCACTTAAACAGTTTGTCTTAAGTGGACCAGAACTGTTCAGAGAAAATCCGATGTGTGTCAATATATTGCCTTAAAGTGACAGACTGGCGCTTCAATGTTAATCAAAGAACAAAATGCAAAGAGAAAATCCCCCACAGCTCTTAATCTGAATAACGTTATAGCTTTAATAAGCATTAATCTATCAATACATACAGTGAAAACTATGCAGTGTGCATTTACATTTGATTACTTTTAGATTTCTTTTGTAGGCTATTACTTGCCTGAACAGTAATGTTAGTAGACCTTCATGGAAAAATTAAAGCACTGTTTATTTCATTTCATTTGTATATTTGTTTTATTGTTTTTGTCAGTTTGTTTTTACTTTGTTTCTTTGTTAATATTCTTACTGTATCTTATGTATATAAAACACTAAAAATGCCTGCACACTGGTGCATTTACAAATTGATGTTTTATATTAATTTAATTAAATATTTATTTTACATTTCAGAATATAAAGTAATGTTAATTCAGCTCCTAATTTGTTATAATATATATATATATATATATATATATATATTAGGGGTGGCACGGTTCACGGAAAAAAAACAAACCGAACGGTTCTCCACACACGGTTCGGCACGCACTAGGACCGCGGTTCAATTTAAATCTGACAATGCATGTGTAATATGGTTTGTTATAAATAACATGTAAAACAAACAGGGTTCGGCTAATGTATGTTTCTTTTAATGGATGCGCATTCTGGCTTCCCAGTACATTACAATAACAGTGATGAAAAGAAAAAAAAAGTGGACAAACCATTCACTCTTGTTCAATGCGAGTGCCGTATGCTGGATTATGAGCTGTCATTTATTCCGTCATCACCCGGGTGCTGATAGCGCGCGCGCACAGGTGAGACCTGAACAGCACACGTTGATATCAGTGTTTAAACTAAACTCATGTAAGCTTTGCCAGTTTAAACATTTAAGAGCCAGTCGCGCGCTCGCGCGCGCAATGAGAAGATTTGTGCGTGTGCGCCTCAGAACTCGCGCAAATATTAAGCTCTCTCTGAAGTATTGTGTTTGAATGGACAAATTCACACAAAAATTCTGTCAGAATGCCCGTCTTGGTAAGTATCCTATACCAGACATAGCTGGTTGAACGTACAGTATCAGTGCATTCTATGTATAAGGCAAATCTGCAGGACCGGGACGTTGTAGCAATATGGTCTGTGAAGCTTAACTGATCATCGATCACAACTCCAAGGTTCCTGGCAGTCCTGGAAGGAGTTATGGTTGACGAACCCAGCTGTATAGAGAAGTTGTGGTGAAGTGATGGGTTGGTGGAGAACACGAGCAGTTCTGTCTTAGCAAGATTGAGCTGAAGGTGATGGTCCATCATCCAGCTAGAAATGTCACTCAGACAGGCTGCAATGCGATCAGTTACCGTCGGATCATCTGGTTGGAATGAGAAGTAGAGTTGAGTGTCATCAGCATAGCAGTGGTAGGAAAAGCCATGCTTCTGAATAACCGATCCTAATGACGACATGTAGATGGAGAAGAGAAGTGGTCCAAGCACTGAGCCTTGAGGAACTCCAGTAGCAAGAAGTTGTGACTTTGAAACCTCACCCCTCCAAGACACCCTGAAGGACCTATCTGAGAGGTAAGACTCGAACCACAGGAGGGCGGTTCCTGAGATGCCCATCTTTCTGAGGATGGACATGAGGATCTGGTGGTTAACTGTGTCAAAGGCAGCAGACAGATCCAGCAAGATGAGTACAGAGGATTTGGAAGCTGCTCTTGCCAGTCTCGGGGCCTCTGTAACCGAGAGTAGGGCAGTCTCAGTTGAGTGTCCACTTCTGAAGCCAGATTGGTTGTTGTCCAGAATGTTGTTCTGTGCAAGAAACAGAGAGAGTTGGTTGAACACAACTCGCTCAAGTGACTTTGCAATGAATGGAAGAAGGGATACCGGTCTGTAGTTTTCTAAAAGTGCTGGATTTAGAGCAGGTTTTTTAAGCAGTGGGCTTACCCGAGCCTGCTTAAATGCTGTGGGAAATGTACCAGTGTGAAGCGAGGTGTTGATAATGTGAGTAAGCGCAGGTATGACCGAAGAAGAAATGGCTTGAAGGAGGTGAGTGGGGATAGGATCGAGCGGACAAGTAGTGGGATGATTGGAAAGGATGAGTTTGGAAACCTCCGTCTCCGAGAGAGGAGAAAAGGAGATGAGAGATTGTGTATTTGTCGTTATGAAGTTATTATTAGTTTGTGGTGAGGAATTGGTCACTGATGGTTTTTGTTTTATTTGTGAAGAAAGTTGCAAAGTCATCAGCTGTAAGAGTTGATGAAGGAGGAGGGGGAGGAGGACAGAGAAGAGAACGTTTTGAAGAGTGCGCGAGAGTCGGAACAGTTGTTAATTTTGTTGTGGTAGTATGTCATTTTAGCAGTGGAGACATTTGCAGAGAAGGAAGAGAGGTGTGACTGATACACACTAAGGTCGGTAGAGTTTTTGGATTTGTGCCATTTCCTCTCTGCAGCCCTTAGTTTAGCACGATGTTCACGGAGAACATCGGACAACCAGGGGGCAGAGGGGGTAGCGCGTGCTGGTCTGGATGAAAGGGGGCAAAAGTTGTCTAAGCAAGATGTTAGAGTGAAGCAAAGAGTGTCAGTAGCACTGTTTGTGTCGAGTGCTGAAAACTGAGAGGGTGAAGGTAGTGCGGATGAAACCATTGAGGATAGGCAAGAGGGAGAGAGCGAGCGTAGGTTACGTCAAAAGGTGACCTGCGAAGGAGCGTGTGCTATGTCAGGAGTTAGTGTGAGGTTAGAAGTGATGAGGAAGTGGTCTGAGGTGTGCAGCGGAGTTACTAATGTGTTGTCAGTGGAGCAGTAGCGTGTGTAGATGAGGTCCAGTCGGTTACCTGATTTGTGAGTAGCCGTAGTAGACACTCGTTTGAGGTCAAATGAAGTGAGAAGAGTGTTGAAGTCAGTAGCCTGGGGTTTTTCTAGGTGGATGTTGAAGTCACCGAGCAGTACCAGAGGAGTACCATCTTCAGGAAAGTTTGACAGTAACACATCCAACTCCTCCAGGAAGTCACCCAGTTGACCTGGGGGACGATACACAACTACAATGTGGATTTTAGCAGGGTGGGTAATAGTAATTGCATGAGATTCAAATGAACCGTTGCCTGTAGGAGATGGTAGAAGATCAAATTTCCATTCATTTGAAATAAGGAGACCAGTGCCTCCACCCCTCCCAATCATGCGAGGGGTGTGGGAAAAAGTGAAATTAGTGGAGAGAGCTGCAGGAGTGGCAGTGTCCTCAGGTTTGATCCAAGTCTCAGTAGTGAGATAGTGGCCTTCAGCTCTTATGCATTGTTGGGTCTGGCATATCGCATCTTCCTCTTCACAATACCCCGTAGATTTTCTATGGGGTTAAGGTCAGGCGAGTTTGCTGGCCAATTAAGAACAGGGATACCATGGTCCTTAAACCAGGTACTGGTAGCTTTGGCACTGTGTGCAGGTGCCAAGTCCTGTTGGAAAATGAAATCTGCATCTCCATAAAGTTGGCCAGCAGCAGAAAGCATGAAGTGCTCTAAAACTTCCTGGTATACAGCTGTGTTGACCTTGGACCTCAGAAAACACAGTGGACCAACACCAGCAGATGACATGGCACCCCAAACCATCACTGACTGTGGAAACTTTACATTGGACCTCAAGCAACGTGGATTCTGTGCCTCTCCTCTCTTCCTCCAGACTCTGGGACCCTGATTTCCAAAGGAAATGCAAAATTTACTTTCATCAGAGAACATAACTTTGGACCACTCAGCAGCTGTCCAGTCCTTTTTGTCTTTAGCCCAGGCGAGACGCTTCTGACGCTGTCTGTTGTTCAAGAGTGGCTTGACACAAGGAATGCGACAGCTGAAACCCATATCTTGCATACGTCTGTGCGTAGTGGTTCTTGAAGCACTGACTCCAGCTGCAGTCCACTCTTTGTGAATCTCCCCCACATTTTTGAATGGGTTTTGTTTCACAATCCTCTCCAGGGTGCGGTTATCCCTATTGCTTGTACACTTTTTTCTACCACATCTTTTCCTTCCCTTCGCCTCTCTATTAATGTGCTTGGACACAGGGCTCTGTGAACAGCCAGCCTCTTTTGCAATGACCTTTTGTGTCTTGCCCTCCTTGTGCAAGGTGTCAATGGTCGTCTTTTGGACAACTGTCAAGTTTGTGATTGTGTAGCCTACAGAACTAGACTGAGACCATTTAAAGGCCTTTGCAGGTGTTCTGAGTTAATTAGCTGATTAGAGTGTGGCACCAGGTGTCTTCAATATTGAACCTTTTCACAATATTCTAATTTTCTGAGATACTGAATTTGGGGTTTTCATTAGTTGTCACTTATAATCATCAAAATTAAAAGAAATAAACACTTGAAATATATCAGTCTGTGTGGAATGAATGTATACATTATACAAGTTTCACTTTTTGAATGGAATTAGTGAAATAAATCAACTTTTTGATGATATTCTAATTATATGACCAACACCTGTACTGTAGCTGCCGGACCTCCGGTTTGTAACGCGACATCTTTTTAAATTGGACTGCTGGGGCAGCATGTGCTCTTATCTGGTGTCACGTTATCTCATAGGTTTTGCTCTGCCCGCGTGGATGTGAGAAAGAGATATTGGTTTAAGGACAATTTGAAAATAAGTAAAAGAAAAACAATTTTAAGAGATACTTCTTAAAATGTGAGTTGATATATTGTAATGGTCAGTGCTGCCAAGGCAATTTAGATGTGTAAAATATAATTACATCGCTAAAGGAGTCAATAAATGAGTATTAATGAGCGAAAAATATTGCAATAAAATAACTCACACACAGGCAGATATACCAGACTAGAGGAACCAGAGGTCTGCTCTCTCTCTCTCTCTCTCTCTCACACACACACACACATGCACATGTAGCCGCAGCTGTCCTGCATCGCCGCATCTGTCACGACATTACCATATATATAAACTCTATACCTGTTACATCTCTACCAGGCACCATAGACAACAGCAGAATTCATCAGACACAAACATGATTCAGCTCTTATATGTTTTTATATTTATCTACGATATCAATTTTTGGAAAGTAACCCATGTGTACACATAAGATGCTTTGTTATTCATTTAAATAAGATTGATTCATAAGTGTACTAAGAAAATGCCTGCTGTCATTCGATATTCTCAAAAACATGTCACTAAAGCAAAGCAAGGCATTTATCATACATTTTAAACAAAAAAATTAGTTTTTCACTAACCGCACATAAACATGGTTTTCTCAAAAAAAACACAAACATGCACATTCATGCTGCTCACATATTATTGTAGCCCAGTTTGTGCCAAATACGGTATAATCAGACTTTAGCCATTAATACATTTTTAAGATACTGAAAACACAAATGTCAGGACATGTCAAAACTTCTCCAGTTCCCCAAAGACCCCACATTTTAAATAAAACATTGTTTAGTATGTTTGTAAATATTTGAATTACAATGACTCAAGGAATATCCTCATAAACTGCATTTATTTAATTATAGCAGTGTAAAACACATATAATCATACAAATTTGTGTCTTGATAAATCATAAACAAGTACAGACACACACGTTTGTTTTTGTGAATTGTGGGGGCATTCCATAGGCGTAAAGGTTTTTATACTGTACAAACTGTATAAAATGTGTGACTGTATATATATATATATATATATATATATATATATATATATATATATATATATATATATATATATATATATATATATATATATATATGTATATATAAAACACAATATAAAAATAAACATGACTCTAAAACACAGCGAAACATTAACTATAGTTTTAGGTAGCAATAAATATGAAAAAAGCCTTGCATTTTTCAGAGCATTTTTCAGAGCGTTACATTTTTACTGTCCCAACTTTTTTTTGGAATGTGTTGCAGGTCTGAATGACAGGAAAGGATGTATATTTACAAATGACATGAAGTTGACCAGACAAAACATGAAATATTTTGTGTTCATATTGTCTGCAATGAAATACAAGTCAAAGTAAATTTAGAAATCACTACTTTCTTTTTTTATTTGCGTTTTCCATACTGTCCCAACTTTTTCTGATTTGAGGTTGTATTATGACTGTCATTTTACCTAGTCAAATGATCAGGATTACGGATGCCGCTGTACACATTTCTTTTGTTGGACCATATATGCCATTACTATAACTGTAGGCGAGGCCTTCTCTCTGAGAGCCATCAGCATTCAGTGTTTATAGAAATAAATGAAATTTCTACTTGAGGGTGTTTGACTAAATAGGTATTTCTTTTAGGACAATTATCCATCTCCATATCCATACGATGAACCGTCAACACATAAAGTAAGGCTTAATATAACATGCACTCTAAAAAACGCTGGGTTGTTTTTTCAACCCAAATGCTGGGTTGAGACCACTGGGTAAGGATGTTGGGTTGTTTTAACCCAATTTTGGGTCGAAAATTGGTCTTGATCTATAACTCAGCGGTGCTAGGTTGGGAATGCGGACGTGAAAGAGCACGTCACATTAGCATCGGACGACACCAGTGCGAGAAGCCGCCATTTTCTCAGCATCTTCAGATGGAAGCGAGTGAAATACGTTTATGATAAGTAAAGATTAAAAATGTAAAGTCATCATTCATTTTTTGTGTCTGGGAGTATTTTGAGATTTCATGGAAGGCAGAAATAGCCTGAAAAGAGCTTATATTGAAAAATACACGGGTGCGGTTTTCGCCTCAGAAATAGTCTTAACGGCCTCTTTTACTGAAAGGAAGAGATACTTTTATATAACGCCCGTGAGTGTCTTATGTCATATTTACATAACATTTTACAATATTTGCACTTTCCGAGGTGTTAATAGAC
Organism: Aspiorhynchus laticeps; assembly: GCA_023376895.1. Classification (NCBI taxonomy): domain Eukaryota; kingdom Metazoa; phylum Chordata; class Actinopteri; order Cypriniformes; family Cyprinidae; genus Aspiorhynchus; species Aspiorhynchus laticeps. The sequence goes on along the minus strand of JALXFT010004056.1, from coordinate 25,354 downwards.
GGTTATTAACACATTTACATGTTAATTCGTTATCTTATTTTTCACGGTTAAACTGAATGTAGTTTCCTAAAGGAAACGGCGTTATGTAATAAAGACTAGCATAATTATTTTGAGGCTGATGAAGTGATAATTGTTAAAAGTAATGTTTTGCATGTAATATTTCAGACTTGTTGAGCTTGTGTCTTAATGCCCGCGTTGGGAGTTAAAGGTGCAATAGGTTATTGTCTTCAGAAACATTTTTTGTTATTCTGGTTGAAAGTCTCTTCACATCCTGATAGCAATCATTAAGTTAAGTGATCTAAATGTATTTATTTGTTTTTATATATTCTGTGGAAGGTGTAGGACCAAGAAATGTTCATCCAATCAAAACGCTCGGTCCGAGCGTTTTAATTGGCTTTCCTACCTGCCCGTCAACGTATGTATTAGCATGCCTCTGCGCACCCTGTTCGTGCAGACACGATACGTCATCAGCGTGTTCATGAGCGCTGTACAGATAGAGCGAGAATGGCAGACAAACATCAACAACCCGATCTTCCCTCCTGGTATTGTAGTACTTTTACTAACTGTGCTATAAAGTTTTCTCACCAGTGAATGACATAAAATGTAGCCCAGCAGTTCCCAATTCCAGTCCTCGTGCCCCCTGCCTCTGCCTATTTTGCATGACTCACTTAGTTAACACACCTGATTCAGATCATCAGCTCGTTAGAAGAGAGCTACGTGCATGAACTGTGTTCCAATTGACATGCTCCCTACACAGTGTACATTGCTCCCTACTCCCTGAGCAGGGAAAATCCGTTGAGGTTTATTTCACTTCGGAACATTCATGGATTTTCACTGCGCAGCGTCTTCACACACAGACGAAACTTTAACTAGAGAAGTGTGACATAATATTCCTCTGTAAATAAATACAATTTAAATTCACGTCTCGCACACTTTAATGCCCTTTGTATGGATCATATACACTCGCTGGAAACTGGAATCATGGCGGAATATCTGGTGAAGTCCACTTCGCAGGGCACTTATGACTTACGGTCGAACAGAACAACCGTTGGACGTGATAAGATATACATATGAAATGTGCAGAGCGGGGAGGGTGTATGTGCGTTCAGGGGGCATGGCTTTGGACGGCAATTGCAGGGAGGGTGGGACATTCGCTTTCAGTGCTATCAGGCTAAATTAAGCATTTTCCGAGATCTCCTATTGCACCTTTAAGGACACAAAAGCCTGCATGAGTGAGGAGGCGATTTTCTCAGCTTCTTCAGAAGAGAGGGAAAGATGGTTAAGGCAAGTAAACTTCATAATTCCATCATGTTATTATTATTTATTTTTTTTTACTAAGAGAAAGAATGTTTGTTTTTGTAGATGTTGAAAACCAGAGACATAGGAGATTCTTTTGAGATTGAGGTGTTGTTTTTTTAGAAAATAAATGTTTCCATTGTCTCCTGCCTGTTTACTTCACATTTGATACAACAAGAGTATAATTACGTGTTCATATTTTATGTAAACCATTGATGTCCCTTTTTTTCATTGCAGAACTCAAACTAACTTTGGAGTTAAGGACACAGAAGCCTGTTTGTGTGAGGAGGCGATTTTCTCAGCTTCTTCGGAAGAGAGGGAAAGACAGTTTATGGCAAGTAAACTTCATAATTCCATGTTATCAATTTTTTTTTTACTAAGAGTAAAATAATGTTTGTTTGTTTTTTGTAGATGTTGAAAGTAGGGATGTGCGGGTCTAGTCGACTAAACGGTACAGCTCCTACTAGTCGACACTGAAAACAATATTCGACTACACGAGAGAAAAAAAAAAAAGATGATTTTATCATTCACATTACCATCATTTTAATGTTACAATTAAAACATTTTAAAGAACAGTTAAAATAAAACTTTTGAAAAAGAATACATATCAAAATATTTAAATATATAAATATTTTTTAAAAGCGTATCTGGGCGGTAACTATAATTTGACCTCACATGCGTTTTCTTCATGTCAGTTGTGGCAAGCTCCACGCGAAAGACCAGCAAGGTGTGGGATTATTTTGAATTAGAAGGAAATGGAAACGTTTTTTGTAAACTGTGTAATGTCAAATTGGCTTACAATAACTTTACTGGAGCTATGCGTAATCATATTCAATACACGTATGCGTTAGCTTGGAGGCTAGCCAAAGCCAAATGTCAATCATGTCATACACTACAACCTGCCGCTGCGGTCCGCGATCTTATCCACGCCGTCTATTCCTCTAAAGGAAGACCCACTTCGGTGGTGCTGCGGGATTTCCAGGCTCTTTTCGAAACTGTCTGCTCGCTTGTAGTTATTTCTCTGCGTGCCTGTGACTTTAGTTCCTGCCGAGCTCGTTTTTTTTTTTTCAAGTGCAGAATCGCCTCTAGTCCTGTCTTTCGCCAGACCTTGTTAACATGTTAAATTCACTGAACAAATGCGCACGGTCTGAGTAAGTAAAACGAGCTTTGTTTTGTTTTTAGACAATATAGCCAACATGAAGTACATTTTTAAAAGCCGTTTTAATGCTATTCCTTGATAAACTTTCCTATTGTTTTAAACTTTTGTTTTAATATGTATTTTAATATGTTGGCTAACGTTATATGAAAATGAAGAATTCTGTCAGTCTATTGATTGATTTTCCATTTCTGCATTGCTCCAGCCGATCTGAATAAATAAGCTAAGCACTGGTTTATGAAGAGTGTATGCTCTTCCTTTTTTTCTGTTTAACGACCGCCTAAAATTAATTGATAATGCGAGGCAAGCATATGGCATAATCGTGACCTATTTTTTGCAGAATTCATTGAGGGATTTGACAGTGTGATTCAAAGATTAAGTATTTCAACTTTATGCTGTTATATAGACACGCACATTTTTTTTTTTGCCATTTTTGTGGGGTTTTTAGCTTTTAGACTAGTCGGATACAAAACTTCCGTTTAAACGACAGTCAAATTAGTCGTAGCGCACATCCCTAGTTGAAAGCCAGAGACATAGGAGAGCATCATTCTTTTGAGATTGATGCAAGTTATTTTTAGAAAATAAATGTTTCTGTTGTCTCCTGCCTGTTTACTTCACATTTTGATGCAACAACAGTGTGATTACGTGTTTATATTTTATTCAAAACCACTAATGTCCGTGTTTTTCATTGCAGAACTCAAACCAACTTTGGAGTTGTCTGATTCTTGATCTTCCTTTCTTAAAGGAATAGTTCGCACAAAAAATAATTTACTTGCCCTCATGTCATTCCAAACCTATAAGACTTTTGTCTGTCTTTAGAACACAAATGAAGATATTTTTTATTTTCTCTCATAATTTTTTGTTAATCCATTGAGAGTCTAGAAATTCAGTATTTTAAAGCTTCAAAAATAGAGATATTGTAGAAGTAATCCATGCCAATATTTATATATGAATAAATCTTAAATTACTGTATATCATAGCGAACATGTCTGTTCAGAAGAAAATACTGGTCTCCCAGACTTGCAATGAAGGACAAAAATTAAGAGAATGTTAAATATATTTATTTGTGTTCCAAAAATTAGCAGAGATTGCATGGGTTTGAATGAATGAATGATGCATTTATATAGCGCTTTATTGTGTATTGCTGTACACCCAAAGCGCTTTACAATCATGTGGGGAGGTCTCTCCTCAACCACCACCAGTGTGCAGCATCCACTTGGATGATTGGAACAACATGGGGGAGAATAAATTATAACCATTTTCATTTTTTGGTTAACTAACCCTTTAAAGAGCTGCCCTCCACGTACATGGAAATTTGTGAGGTATGTGAATGTCATTTCTGTTTTAATGTTTCAGTAAAGAAGTAGCTTTCTGAAAGCAATATATTTATTTAAACAATATTACATGCCCTCACACTAGTGCTGCCATTATAGCATTCTAGAGCACTGTGGTAGACAGAGACATAAATTCAAAGTGGTTGAATTTATAAAAAGTGGTTGAAATTATAAAAAAGACTATTTAGTATTTACCTATCCTTACTGATGTGGATGCACCTCTATCTGAAAATGGATAGATTATAATTAAATGTTTTCTTCTTTCAAATGTTTTTCTCTTTTTAGGCCACTGATGAAGAACAGGCGGTGACTGGGATGAATGCTGGTCAAAGAGGAGAATGACCATTACCCCAAACTGATGCAACAGTGGTTTTAAAGGAGGACGCTGCCCTGGATAATGTAAAAGATGTCACATGCCTTTGCTGTGCTGATGTGGCTTTTTCATGACTACATCAGATATGCTAAAGAGATCATGAAAATTGACAGTGATGCAAGATCAGTATTCATGGATTATGAAACAATCTGTTAGTGTATAATTTGTAAAAACAAAATGTTAAATGATTGTTCTGTGTTGTTTAGTAGAAATGGAGTTTACACTGTCATTCATACACATGCTCACATTCTTTCACACATATGCTTATGTTAAATGTTATAATATCAGTGTTAATGTTGTGGTTTATTTGTGTACTGTCATGCCAGAATAGTTTGTAAAGAACTTAACTATTAACTAATTGTACAATTATTGTATAATAGTGTTTATATATGTTTATACAATATATAAAATTTACCAAAAAAGTCCAATTTGATCTTAAAAGTTATATTCAACAAATGTCCAGTGCTTCATTTATAAACTCAGCTGTTAATGCCATACTTTTCTGCATTTCTTCTTACATGCATGTTACTTTTGACTGTTTTCTCTTGTTGTTGTTTTTAATAAATATTTACCTTTTGATAGTCATACTTTGTGTGTAAAAGTGATTTTTAAAATGAACAAGATTTGTAGGTTTAATGCCTAGCTCGATTTGGGTTCGTTTTAGCCTAGCAATTTAATAATTTTACACCATAAAAAAGCAACCCAGCATGCTGGGTCTTTACAGGGGGGGGGGGGGATGCACATTAATAAACATAACTGTAAACGTGCCAGAATTAGCCCAAAAGGCTATTTTTCATCTGTAGGGTCAAACATATAACCCAACTTGTTGGGTCAAAAAGGGACGAACCCAGCGCTGGGTTGCCAAAATAACCCAAATTGGGTTGTTTTCAACCCAACAGTTTTTAGAGTGTGTGTGAACAGTGTTACTTCGGTGAGTTACGAAACACAGCTGGTTGTAAAAATTAAAATTAAAGTGCAATTAAACAGGCAGGATAAAAAAAAACGAAAAATTAAATGTGCATCCAAATACTGGACCTGTCCATGATGCTGCAGTGTAAATGCAGAATCAAATGCAGAGTAAATGTATATCAATCAAACAAACACAAAGTTTCAAGGGTTTATTTTAAGGTCCAATTCTCTGTATTAACTACAAATTGTGCCTCAAACTCCTAATTAATGCTTATTAATAGTTATT